>JAVJIF010004414.1:0-308673 GCA_038442645.1 Agave tequilana | reverse complement strand
CAAATGAATCCGGTGTTGCACAATGGATGGACTGATTCTCTTTATATCAGCCATGGTCCAACCAATGGCTTCTCAATTTTTCTTTAATACTACAAGAAGATCCTCTTCCTGTTGTTCTGTTAGATGGGACGCAATTATCACGGGAAATGCTTCCTTTTCACCCAAGTACTGATACTTGAGATGACTAGGAAGAACCTTAAGCTCGGAGAGGGCATTTGATCTATCAATGGTTGTTCCTTGTGTAAGGGAAGGATAGGGCGGCATCTGTTGCCCACTCCACTTGGGATTCAATTATTTGATCAAGGTTGAAGTCATCAGACTCCAATTCAAATTCTCTGTCAGATTCATATTCAATCTCCACTTCATATTCACTTGCTAATCCCTCGATCAAGTTCACTTCAAATGACTCATTATCCAAATCTCGAGGTTGTTTTCCCAGGTGGAAAACATTTACCTCTTTTGTTATATCTCCAAAGGTTAGACGCATTGATCCATTCCTACAGTTGATGATTGCATTTGCAGTGTCTAGGAAGGGTCGTCCTAGAATGACAGGTGTCTGAGCTTTGGGATTATGTACGGGTTGCGTCTCTAGAACAATGAAATCCACGGGGTAAATGAATTCCCCGACCCGAATGAGAACATCTGTAATCTCCCCTTTGGAATCTTTACAGATCGATCAGCCAGTTGTATAGTAACCCTGGTTGGGCGGAGGTCGCCTAACCCGAGTTGCTGATATACAGAGAAAGGAAGAAGATTGATGCTGGCTCCAAGATCCAGCAATGCCCTATTTGTCGTGGTCTGTCCTATAATACAAGAAATAGTTGAACTCCCTGGGTCTTTATATTTCACAGGAATTGGCCCAGTTAGCAACTCACTTATATTAGAAGCAAGGAAGACCTTCTTTGGGACATTTGTTTTCCTTTTCTTAGTGCACATATCTTTCAAGAAGGGGTACATTGATCTGGACCTGATTAAACATTTCACTAATTTTCTCCATTTGAGCATTAGTCTTTTGGTTTGCTAGCCTATTAGGGAATGGTACAATAGGCTTGTATGGTTGCTCATCTACTTTGTCTTTATTATTTGATTTGGAGGTTGAAGGTTGTGAACTTGAAGATGGATCATTTTTAGTTGGTGGTACTGGAACAGGAGATGTTGACACTGATTTATTTGGAGCAGGATGACTAGAAACCTGATTGTCTATCTGCTTTCCAGATCTCAAAATATGAACAGTATTACACTGACTTGGACCTATGTCTTCAGCTTCATGAATAGGGAAGGGGTTCTTAGGATTGGGCACTGGCTGGCTTGGCAATGTTCCCTTTTGTCTTCAATGAGCTAGCCAGTTGATCTATCTGAACCTCTAACCTATTGATAGCCTGATTGTGGGTGTTCATCATTGAGGCCTGGGTTTTAGATAAGGTTTCAATCATTCTTTCAAATCTGACAATTTTTATCAGGATGATTTTGTGTTTGTTATTGCTGATATGTGGGCTGGAAGTTATGTTGGAAGCTTGTATGAAAATTTGGTGGACTCTGTTAGAAACTGGGTTGATGAGACTGAGCAGGGTATTGGTGTGAAAATGATGGTCTTAGTTGCTCATGACCAGACTGACTCCAAGAAAGATTTGGATGGTTCCTCTATCCCGGGTTGTATGTTTGGAGTATGGATTGCAGTTAGGTCTGGTGTCTACTGCATTCATATTCTCAGGGTACATTTGAGCTTGGTAGACGGGACACTCCTCAAACAGGTGGGTGAGAGCATGGCAGTAGGTACAACCCGGGTTGATCACAGGTGGTGGGTTGACCTGATTCACAGAATTTGGTTCCCTAGCCTCGAGCAGTTCTAGCCTTTTCATCAATTGAGTTATCTTTGCCTCGGCAGCTATAGAGGATTCAATCGAATGCATACCAGCTCTGAAAGTGGTGGGATTGGTTTTCTCAGGGCAAGACTCCCACTGAATGGTTTTTCTGCTAAAGCTTCAAAGAGATCCCAACCCTGATTCTCATCTTTCTTTAAAAATTTCCCTTGACACATGTCTCGAGGAGTGTCTTAGTTTTATAATCTAGTCCGTCATAGAGAATTGGCACTGTCGCCACTTCTCTATGCCGTGATGAGGACATTGGGCTAGTAAATCTTTAAACCGTTCAAAATACTTCTAGAATGGTTTACTTGATTTCTGCTTAAACTGCATTATGTTTTTTCTGATGAGGGCCGTTTGTGAATGGGATAGAATTTCTTAAGAAAAACTTTGACAAATTCATCCCATGTCGAGATAGAACTGGCAGGCAAATTGTACAGCACTTCTTGGCTATATCCTTAAGCGCGAAGGGAATGAACCTTAATCTAACAGCATCTTCCCCTAGTTGGGAATTCTCATCATCAAGCACACTTCTTCAAACTCACGAATAAAGAAATATGCGTCCTCGGATTCTAGGCCACGAAATCTTGGGAGTGTATTTATGAATTGTGGTTTAAGCTCAAAATTGTTCCCAGTTGCTTCGGGTAAAGAATGCATGAAGGAAGTGAAGTGCGAATGGGGTAGAACTTGTCTTGGAGAGAAGTATTGTTAGCCATGATTGGAATTGTGTTAGAAAGTGGTGTGTTTGTGCAAGTGTAGAAGACCTAACAAGTCTTGCTGAAATTGGGTCCCGATGCCACTCTTGCATGCACAATCACAAACAACGTTCACCAAGCAATCAAGCGAAAAGGAAAATAACAAATAAGAAAAAGGAAAAACAATCACAAGCTATCTAGGATATCTGGACCTAGACAACTCCTAACTGTTCGATGAACCGAAGAAGGTTATTGCTCGAGTCAGACCACAGCTAATCAGCCAGGTGGGGGCAAGATTGGTGGGAGGTATCCGCGCAGAAGCAACGGGCCTAATCAAGCCAAACCACCAGCCTTCGGGGTTTCGCCCCTCAATCCCCAACCTTAGTCACTGATTTGACTGGAGTGTGAATCAAAAATAATTTTCAACCTCAGCTGATCTCTTAACGAGTCCGGATGTCCCTAGGGGCCAACGTCTATCAAATTTTATTAAAAAGCTTGGGATTGTGAGTGCTTGAAATCTGATTTTTGGGCCAAAGAAGGGTGATTAAATCCCCACCTTATCTTGTTATTGGGTGTTGCCCTTAAAATCAATTTGTGCAAGTGTACAAGATAAACAAGATTCACTCAAAGCGATATAAATCAACCAAGAGATGTGTCCTACTCTGAATGCAATGCAAACGTACCTTGCTCCAGCACTCTTCAACAGTAAAGTAAATGAATTGAAAAGACACGTGCCTAAAATGCAAACGTCTAATCAATTTTTGAACTTTTTCAACAAATGTTTTACTGTTGATTTATTAGCAGGCTCCTGGTGATGGCATACAAGAAATAAAGTTTGCAGAAAACTATAATTTTGCAAAGCAAGCAGCCCTGCAAAAAGCCAGTCAGTAGTGAACTCCTTTTTGCCGCGTATCCGCGACCAGAGTCGAGGAAACGCGGCAATCCAGAGGGTGCTTGGTCTCTGCTTTCTAGAACAGAGGCCCAAGACCACTTATATGTTACTATAATCTTTTTTTCTGCTTTCCCTGACCTGTAACCTGCAACAGAGAAGAAAAAATTCGTTTTATTTCCAAAAATTCAATAAAAAACCGTTACCCGCCCCGGCAATGGCGCCAAAAATTTGTTCGGAAGGATTAATTGTATTGAGAAAGGGTTTAGAGTAAACCGTTGATTATCGTGTACCGATGATCAAGAACTTCGAATGTATATGCAGGTTTACTTTGCTCCTTCTGAATCACCGTTCGTAGCATAAGCTAGGACGGGTCGTATCCGTAGGGAGGGTTAGCAATAGAAACATTCAAGGTTTATATTGAAATCTTCGTGAAGAAAAATGAAAGTTCTTCTTTGTTTTAAGAATGAAAAACAAAACGATGTAGAAGGTGAGTGGAAAATCTTTGGGGGTTTTGTAAAGGAAAGGAAGAAACGAGAATAAGGAGGGAAGAAAAACGGGGATATTTGAAAAGAGAAAGTTTTCAGAAGAGAGGTTTTTAAGAATGATATAAAGAGAAACCATGACAAACTAACATTCTAATTTACTAACTTACTACTCTCATTGAGTGATCATGCCTCATATTGATTCATCAGCAATGGTGTGTCTTGCTTTGCCAAGTCCTTGTATTGTCCCATGTCGAAGGTGTTTCTCATCTAGGCTAGGCTAGTTGTCTCCTTGAATCATTGGCTCCCTAAATAGATTTTCAACAATGGAACTAGGATAGTCACTTTTAAAGATGCTAAGAAAACATGCAAGATTCATTAGTCCATCAAAGCTATAATAAAGCAATCATGAAATAAGAAACTTGTAATGTTGTCATTAGCATAGTGAAGTGCTCCATCTTCATGTTCCATCAAGGCACTTGTTCTAAAGACAAGGCTCTAAGTGAGGCTCACATGAATCATATGGAGGGGGAACTTAGCATTTGCAAAGAATAAAAAGCAACTCATCTTCATTGGGGTAAGATAGACTTGTAATTTGCAAGACTAAAAAGAAGCAAGCATCCAATGAATCATATAATTTAGCAATCACCCAAGAGTTAGTAGTTAGTAAAATTTAAAGTTAGTTAGTCATGTTATTGAATTAGCTAGACATGAAAATAAAGAACAAGAAACAGTTCATTGTAGAAGTTAAATAGAAAAAAGTAAAAGCTTAAAGAAAATAGTGCACTAGAACAAGAAAAGATTGGAAGATTGAAAGCTTGATCCTTATATTGCGTTGTCACCGTCTCCAATTACAAAGATTGCTCACTCTCACTGTCTCTTTTCTGGATTCTAGAAGGAGAAAAAGAAAATTACATAAGAGACTAAAAGAAAACCTAAAGAAACCCTAACAATTTCCCTATAAACAATGCTCTTTTCTCTTCAATGATTACAGAGGCCCTAGGGGTCTATTTATAGTCTTCATGAGAAGAGTCCATCCCACTTCAACCGTTGGATCCAAATCTGAAGTAACGGCCTAAAGATTGCCGCGGGTCCGCGGCATGTGCCGCATTTCCGCAGTCATTTCTTAGCCGCTGCGCTAGCAGATTTTTGTGCCTTTCTGTTGTATCTCGTATACTCAGTGGATCTTCTAGAAATGGAGAATAAGCTTTGAAACTGTTCAGATTTGGGCTTTCTTCTTGTGGGCTTCTAATTACTCTTTAATTATTCAAAAAACATAATTGTTGGGCCTCCTTCTCCATTAAACATTGGACCTGAAAAAAGAGAGAAAAAAGCAATAAAAATCCAATATTTATTCAGATAAAGTATAGCATGGTGGTAAAAAATGATGCATAAATGAACTCCAATCAGCAGTCTAGATAGAAAATCCACCAAACTTCATACAGCTTTTACCTTGTAAATCTACTAAATTGAAAGATTGTAAGTTCTCGTCAAGGAGATAGTATTAGTGAGATAGTATTAGTTTTGCTCGAAAGAGAATACTAGTTGAATTAAGAATTTTTTTTTGTTAACATGAGTAGATGAGCACACTAGTACAAGCATTTATCTTATATCTGATTATATTACTGAAATCAATAGCCTTAGCTTCCTTCTCTTATAAAATTAATTCTTATTTAGATCATTTCTCTTAATTAGTTTCCATAAATCTTTTTATTCAAATGAAACTTGGATAGATTAGTTGGTATTTGATTTGATAATGGTCTCTATGGGACGATACTCAACTCATTACTTTATTACTTGTGAACGACTGGTGCACTTGTCATTTGCAACATCAAGTTTTATCGCTGTTATCGGGGTTGTTTTATCTTATAAATATCAATAATACTTAGTAGTAATTTTACTTTGAATTCAGACATTAGAGTTTATTTCTGTATTTTCCGTTCTACATGTTGAAGAAACCTGAATCCTAGAAGGCATAAGGAGTCAGCTGACCAGCCGATCAACTGGATACACAACCAATGAAAAGTGAAACGAGAGACTGAACTTTCAAGAGTTGCTTCCTGATTTATTCATGCGAAGCTTCAGGAGTGTTGAACTTATAGATCTTGATCCAGAGATTGAAAGAACTTGTCACCACCATGTGAAGGAAAAGAAAGAACGTGAGTAAAGATGGCAGAAAAAAAGAAGGCGCAGAGGGATTTTGCAGTCCCATCAATGTTTGGGTGGCATCCTTCGTAAATAAGCTGATAATAAATGCAAACAATTTCAAGTTGAAGACCAGTGTAACACAATTAATCCAAAGCCAAATACAGTTCAGAGGGCTTCCCACGACGATCCAAATGAACACATAAAGAGTTTCCTCAAGATATGTGACACCCAAAACACAACGGTGTCTTAGCTGATGCGAAGCACTTACTTCCCTTTCCCTTTTCACTAAGGGATAACATGAAATTTATGGTTCAATTCCTTGCCAGTCGAGTCGATTGAAACTTGGGAAGAGATGATCACCAAGTTCGTTGCAAAGTACTTTCCACCATCAAAAGCAGCTAAACTACGAGGTGATATCATTACCTTTGTTTAATTTGAAAATGAAAGTATTTATGAGGCCTGAGAAAAATAAAAAGGACTTTTACGGAAGATCCCACACCACAGATTTCCCACATGGTTGGAGATCCAATTTTTCTATAATGGATTGGTACCAAACACCAAGATGATGCTAGATATAACAACCAGTGGTGTGTTGATGGGCAAGAAGCATGATGAAGCTATAAACTTCTTGAAAATATTGCTTCTAATAGCTATCAGTGGCAATCAGAAAGGATTACACCGAGGAAAGTTGCGGGCATACACGAAGTAAATATCATACCCAATGATCCATGCACGACTTACCCAATTGACAAAAGCACTTGGAACTTCCAATGTAAGTGCAATTCATACCCAAACTCAGTTAATGATTCAGATGTGGGAAGTTAAATAAGTGGGGAGGGTCAAGTTGGTAAGTCGTTTCCTTTTGGGCAACACGAGCAAGCCAACTATGTAAACAATTTTCAATGATTCAACAACAACCCCTACTCCAATACTTACACCCCTACATGGGGAACCATCGAAATCTCGCTTGGGTGATGTGTGAATTGTCAAATGCACCAATCATATACAAGTAATAAAGTGATAAATAGAGTGTAGAACTCGCAAGGATTATTATCTTATTAAGTACCGTGTATTGACTCAAAGATTTATTTGAAAGAATGATAAAGATATAAAATTGAAATAGACTAAAATGATATCGACTTTGGATAGGAAAAACACTAAGGTAATTGATTTCAACAATTTAATAATTCGAATTAACAAGTTGATTATGCTAGTAACTACTACTACTCATGTTAACAATTGAAAATTTCTGTTTTAATTAATAATCTCTACGAGCAATATTTAATCTAACTTTAAAATAAAACCAATCATCTATCAATCTAGTGAATTTACTAGTCAAAATAATATTAAGATCTATGATTTTTCTCTTAAGATTGTACAACCTATTCTTCTCCTATTGGTCTCAGCCTATACGAAGTGATTCTTATCCCTAAATGCATTGCTAGGTTATCTCCTACTGGTCTCCAATTTAGCACCTTTATAATTACGGTCGTCAATTATTAGACATTAGCACAAAAATAGGCTTTATCATAGAAAGATTTAACATGAAGAATGAAGTAGTATAATAAAAACTAACACAATAACAAGATTAAATCTTCATATAAATTTTCTTTAACAATGTCCTAACTATAGAGATTTAGTTCATAATAAAAAAATTGCAAAGCAAAATAATAAACATGATTTCAATCTTCATATAGTAAATTAAAGAGAAATAAAAGGCTCATATCAATTTGAGGATCAATTGATATCACGTCTAATCCTTAATTGCCATTTCTCCTCTAATCTTCTTCTTCAAAAGCACCTGAATTTTTTCTCTAAAAATCAAAATTTTATATAAGAATGAGTATTTACAAGAGAGAACTAAAACCTAATTTGTAAGCTTGATTCTATTCTATATTATATATCTTTTTACAAGATGTTGCTGCTGTATTTATAAACCCTAGGTATTTATAAACCCTAGAGACCTATTCCAGTAAGGGATATAAAGAGAACTATAAATCCAACTTCAACTCATTGTCGGAATTTAATTTTGATTTGTTTTATAGCTAGCTTAAGGTAATTGCTAAAAATGGGTAGCCAAATGATTTAACTAAAAGAAGTTTTCAACATAAAATTGTAGCCCTTTCAATTATTTTTTTATAGCATCTTGAACAATCTAAATGGCTTTCTGTAGAAAAAGTTATGATCAAAATAGTGAAATATGTTCAGTCTGAATCCAAATCTGAATCTGATTCTGCTCTCTATTTGAAAAGTATACGACAGATTAGCCGTATGGACAGTGGATTAGCCATCTTACTCCTGAATCTTGTCTTCAGCTTTTGGCAATTGCTTTCACTTAATGTGTAGACTCTGTTGAACTCTCTAGTTTCATCCTTAGGTCTTTGTATCAATAAATTACTTACTTCAACTCTTATCTTCATCGCTTTTTGGGTTTTTTCTCTAAAATTGCTTTAACTTCATATCTGCAAAATCATAAACAAAACTAGCCATACAGAATCAAATGTGGCAAAAATAGGCATAAAAAGAATATAAAATATACATGAAAATCATAATTTTCAGGTAACAACAACATGCAAAGACCCAACAACTATCAACAACAATAATGTTGGCCCTTAAGGCCCATCACTCTAGTTTTGATGATGATTAACTCATGTAGTTACGTACTAATGATCTTATGTTTAATTAGTATCAGATATTTGATCAAGATCTTAGTTGGTGTTTAGCTTCAATAAAGGAAGTTTTGGAGCTAGCACATATTGATTCAAGAGCTCGCGCATCAAGATTGCATCAAGTACTCAAGAGGAGTCCAGCTCATTGGATCAAGATTTGGACCAAGTCAAGAAGGAGAAGAAGACCTTCAAGAGAAGACTTGTGTTATTTTTGTAAGTGTCAAGATTTTGTTTTTAGATAAAATATAAAGGATAGATTAGTTGGTGGATTGCACAAGTTCATATACACTCACACGGAAGATTTAGATGTGTTTTCATAAAAGAGTTTTCGTTTTGAAAAATACCGGTTTGGTTTTTAGGCTTCAAAATATACATGTGTTTTATCAAAACTTATTTTAGAGCTTAATGTCAAAAACATAGATATTTGAGAATATATGTGTAGTGGATCATATCCATACACACTAAGCTTCAAAAGTGTTTAGAATATCTTATTTTTGTATTTGGAAAAGTTTTGAAAAAATCATTTTTGAAAAATATAGGTTTTTGTTTAAGGCAAAACTCCTATATTACAAAAATAGTTCAAAATATTTGTAATATGTTTTGATTTTTAATCAAACATGTTTGTATATCAAAGTATATCAATGAACTTATTTTTGTAGAATTTATGAGAATTTATGGGATTTTATTGAAGAGAAAAAGATCAAGTTTTGAATCCGTAAAACCTGTATTCTGGCCTTCTGCTTGTCGACCACGCCAGAGGTCAGTCGACTGGGCAGTCGACCATCGTGCACAAACATGCATGGCCTTGTTTGGCTGGACGGCCGGTCTACTGACCCGGTCGACCGCCAGAGAGCTCTGCTCTCTGGATCTGGCCCCGATCGATCGGGCGGTCGAGCTCCAGAGAGCTCTTGCTCTTTGTATCGAAGGCACAACGGTCAAAAATCTGACCGTTGGCCGGTCGATCGGGCGGTCGACCAACAGCAGCATCAGCTGCTGAGTTAGCCTCCAACGGCCATCTTTTGGGAGCCTATATGTTGAGGCTCCCTTGGACTGTTTTCAACAAGATTCTAAGTGGGCTTTTAAGATAGTTTTTCCTACACTTCTAAGTGTTTATCTTCACTTGTATTAGAGCCAAATACTTCCATATCAAAAGGAGAGTTTTTCAAGAGTGTTTTGAAAAAGAGATTTCTTAAGTTTTTCACCATAAATTCTATCCAAGTTTTTCTCACAAATACTTGAGCTATCCATTGCTACATCAATCCTATAGGGAACTTTGTTGTGAGAGAGTTTTAGGTGATAAAAGTGTTTAGATCACCAAGTGTTCTACTTTGTATTTGAGGAGGCAGACTTGCGGGTTCGCGTTGTTCGAGTTCTAGTGAGGGTTAGAGGTGCGACCTCGGCAAGCTAATATGCTTGCGGTGTGTAGTTCTTGCGGGAACAAGAGAGGGACTAGTGAGTCCAAGGAGTTCTAGTGTGAACTTGTTGTAGGTGTTGCAACACCGAGTGATCCGGTGGGGTCGTTTATAGTGAAAATCCTTCATAGTGTTGAAGGCCGGGACGTAGAGAAAGGGTGCTCGAACCTCGAAACAAATCTTCCATGTTTGCGATTGCTCCTCTCTATCTCTCACTTGTGTTTTTATCTTGCATACTAATATTGCTTATATCTTTATATGCTTGATATATCTTGTGCTTGATTGTTATATGTTTGGGATTGTTTGCTCACACTTGCATTCAACCAAGAGAGTCATAGCGGCACCTCAACTCTTATCTAGGGGAATCTTGAGGAGTTAGTCCAGAGCCCTTCACCGGGAATTCGGCTACACTCTTGTGTTATACTTGGTGTGTTTAGCATAATAGTGTTTTAGTTTGCTTAAATAGTTTTAATTCCGCATTTATTCATTATTAGATTAGCTAGTCACCTATTCACCCCCCCCTCTAGGTGATTTCAATTGGTATCAGAGCTTGGTGCTCTTGATTTGGGCCTAACAACCTAGAGTTAAAGATCCTCATTTTTAACTAATCACAATATTTATACACACACATGAATTTTATGTCACCTCCCATGTTTGATATTCTTAACATCCAAACTTGGAAGGTTAAGATGTCAATGTACCTCAAAGCCCTAGGTATTCATGTTTATTTTGCCACTATTAAAGATTCTTATTGTTTAAATGGCAAACATCTAGAGGCTAATGTAAAAGCCATCCATGCTTAAAGTCAACCCTAAATGATGAATATTTATCTAGGGTTTCTAACTTTGATTCAGCTTTTGTAGTATGAAACACTATAGTCTTCCTTGGCGAACAAAAGTAATATTATGCGGGGAGTGACTCGGATGATGGAAGTGATGCTTCCAACTTGTGCTATATGGTCCAAGGGATAACCCCTTGACGTAAATTTCAAATCTGAGCTTGATGAGGATGTTGACTTGTCATATGATGATCTTGCTTCATTTTGTCAACAACTTCTTGAAAAATATGACTTGCTTAAAAAGGATAATAAGAAATTGAAAATTAAATTTGATTCCATGTTAAAAGATTCCTTTCAAAATAAATTGGAATGTATTTCAAAAGAAAATGATATGTTGAAAAAGAATAATATTTCCTTGACTTCTAAATTAAATGATCTTTGTGAAGGAAATACTTCTTTGAAAATAAAATTATTTTGGTGAAAAAAGAAAAAGAAATTATTTTGGAAGAAAATAACTCTTTGAAAAAGAAATTTTGTTTTAAAAGAAAAGAAAAACATTTCTAAAAGGAAAAAGACTGTTGATTCTCATTCTCACCATGCCTTTCGTGCTATTATTGATAAAGATGAGATTCAATTTTTAAAAATAGAATAGATTGTTTGAGCTCAACTTAGAGCAATTGTGCATTTAATCATAATAGATTGGAAACCTTGTTTCAAAAGAAACAAGCTCCACATGTTCACGCACATCACCCATGGCACACATATGCACAGTTTGCACATCATGATCACACTCTTTATCATGTGCGTACTAGAGTGTACAAATGTACACATTGTGTCTGCAAAGGCCATTTAGCAAAGTTTTGTTATGATAAGGTAAATTCTATAAATTTTGCTCAAAAAAATGTTTGGGTTCAAATAATGCTAACCCCCATGGACCCAAAGAAAATGGGTACCAAAATCCCTACCTCTTGTGTTTGATGTAGGTGTGGGCTCTCACATGACTGAGAGAATTGGTGCCTTGGTGGTGGATGCATGGGTTAGATGGATATACCATTGATGTATCACTATCAAGGAAGTTTGGTGGGAGGACCACTATGGTTTGGAGATATAGAGATATGCCCTAATAGCTTTGATAACTATCTCTAAACTCCTATTTTAGTTTACATGCATTACATTAATAATTTTTAGCATGTTTTTATGATCATGTTTTGTTTTTGCGCTTCATGAGGTGTATACTTGTTTAGATGTAGTTTTCATTAAAACTTGTGTCTATATTTGTACAAGTAGTGAGCAACATTTGATTCTTATATGTTTGTACTTCATTACTCATTTGTACTCATTACATGTGCATGTATAACATAGTTTTGATGATTCCTTCATTTATACTTATTTTACCTATTTTTGTGCATGTTTTGCTTCATGTATATGTAATTCTTGTTCGAAACTAATAAATATACATGTATACCCTTGAGTCACTTGCCTTCATGCAAATTATATTATAGACTCTTTTATGTTTGGGTTATGTATGTATATTGTTAATTTTAGATAAAACATACATATACCTTGAAATTTGTTTTTAATACTTTTTTTATTTTCATAATTTTGGTATAAGAAATTCATGTTCATTTGAGCTTTATTAATTATTTTCATGAATATGCTATTCAGAAAACCTTTGTACACTCACACTTCTTTGTTTACTCATGGCCTTGCTTAATAAGCACATTTTTGAGCTTTATAGATTTTGAGTGTCAACTTTTGTGTATTTAGTATGATTCATGAGATATATATGTTTTGTTTTCATGTTTGAAGGATCTTTAACTAGTTTTTCAAAAATTACTTTAAACTAGTTATTTATTCTTCAATTGGTAGAGTTTTCAAGTTATGCAAAATATTTTCAAACTCTTATTTTTTGAAAACCCTACCAACCTAAGGAGGGATGGATGGGCGACCATGCCTTATGAGCCTTATTGAAAATCGTTTATCATGTGCATGAATAGGGTGGTCGTTATGAGTTATACACATGTTCTTCATGGAATTCTATTTTTGTATACTCATATTTATAAATGTATGTCTCAAAATCTCAAATAATATCAATTTCAATCGGTATTTTTATTTTTCATACATATATATGATTTGATTGTGCTTGATTTATAATCTTTACATGTTTAAAGCACAACTTACGTTTATGCTAAGCTTGACTTAAATCTTGTTTTTAATTGGTATCTCAATTGGTATTTTAATGAGCTTATGCATTATTTTCAATTGGTAATTTCAATTGATATCAGAATATACTTCATATTTTACCTTTTAATTGATATCAAAATTTACAATTTACTTCAATTGGTATCAATATGTTTCGATTTCAATTGGGTTTCGATTTTAAATAGTATCAAAAATGTTTTACCTTCAAAATTTACCATAAATTTCAATAGGTATCAAAATATAAAATATTTTACTTTCATTGGTCTCAAATTTACAAATGTTTCAATTTCAATTGGTATCAAAAATTTCCAATTTCCATAGGTATCAAAAATCTTGTGATATCTTAAATTTTGTTTACTTCTTGTGATATCTTAAAATTTTATTTACTTGCAAGTGGTATCTCAAAATTTGATTCAAGAAAATTCAAAATTTGTCTTTAAAGTGTTTTTTTTTTTAAAAATATTTTCATATGTATTGCCTATATGCAAGGGGAGCTTAACATCTCTTCTATATATAGATTCCTATTAAGTGTATCTTATATTGAGGCGCTTGACATCTCTTCTTTATGTGATACACGTGTGTAGAGGGAGTTTAACATCTCCACTTATGCATTGTATATTATGCTTTAAGTGAGTTAGGTTTTTGTCATCCCTTCTTCATGTAATGCATGTATGCAGGGGAGCTAACTTACCGTCTTCCTCTTCATGAATGTATATCACATATATATATATCTTTATAGTTGATTTATTTTTCACCCCTTTGTTGATGATTGACAAAAGGGGGAGAATGATTTTAAGTTTATATATGCATATTTAGAAATTGAGTTTATGCATGTTTTATATTTTATGTTTATAAAAAGAAAGGGTGAGAAGGATTTGAAAGTTTATACAAAAAGGGGGAGAAGGTTTTCAGGGAGAAGAATTTTTTTTGATTTATACATGTTTCTCTCACCTTATTTATGCATATATATGTATTTAGTTTTATGCACTTCATTGAATATCTATTTGTTTATTGTTATGCATGAGTTAAGGGGGAGCTTCTATGAAGCTTAACTTTAATCCATGCATAATAACTCCATGAGTTTTGTCATCATCAAAAGGGGGAGATTGTTGGCCCGAAGGCCCATCACTCTAGTTTTGATGATGATTAACTCATGTAGTTATAGTACTAATGATCTTGTGTTTAATTAGTATCAGATATTTGATCAAGATCTTAGTTGGTGTTTAGCTTCAAAGGATTTAAAGTCAAAGTTTTGGAGCTAGCACGTGTTGATTCAAGAGCTCGCCATCAAGATTGCATCAAGTACTCAAGAGGAGTCTAGCTCATTGGATCAAGGGTTGGACCAAGTCAAGAAGGAGAAGAAGACCTTCAAGAGAAGACTTGTGTCATGTTTGTAAGTGTCAAGGTTTTGTTTTTAGATAAAATTGAAATAACACCTAGAGGGGGGTGAATAGGTGTTGGCTAATCTAATGGTCACTTAATGCCGAATGATGCAAATAATGCGGAAGCTATGACAAATATGACCAAATAAAACTTCTTTTAATTAAACACTTATGTATAACACAAGAGTGTTGCCGAATTCCCTTTGCAGGGCTCTGGACAAGCTCCTCTAGATTCCCCTTGAATGGGTTGAGGTGCCGCGTTAGCTCTCTTGGTTGAATACTAGTGTTAACAACAATCCCAAGCAAGTATAGCAATTAGGAGCACAAGGGAGTATATCAAGCATGTAAATGATAAAGACAATTATTGAATGCAAGATATAAAAGAGACAAAGAGAGAGAGAGATAGAGTAAGCAATCGCAAACACAAAGGGTTTGTTTCGAGGTTCGAGCACACTTTCTCTACATCCCCGCCTTCGACACACGAAGGTTTTCCACTATGCACGATCCCAACGGATCTCTCCTTGGTGCCGCAACACCTACAAGCCCTCGGACTCCCAAGTCCCGTACACACGCAAACTTCACAAGCTCGCCGAGGCCGCACCTCAAACCAAAGAGTTCACAACCGAACTCCAACCACCAACGAGCACACTTGCCCGTCTCCTCAAAGAACAAAGAAAAGATCTTTGGTGATCACAACACTTTGATCACCTTACAAAAACTCTCACTACAACACACCTATAGGATAATATAGCAATGGATAGCTCAAGTGTGGTGTGAGAAAAGCAAGGAAAGAACTATGGTGAAAAACACAAAGAATCACTTTTACACTTTTAATAAAATCTTCCCTTTTGATTGGAAGTATTTGCACTTAAATCTTGTGGAGAAAACTCTCTGAAAAGACTAGGAAAAACTGGCTCTAAGAGTTTCTAAAAACTTGGCTTCAAACAATGACAAAACCCCAATTTATAGGCTGCCAGAAAACTAGCCGTTGGAGTCTGTCAGAGCTGCCGGTCGACCGGCCGGTCGACCGTCCAACGGTCATATTTTGACCCGTTGGAGCTACCGGTCGACCGCCCGGTCGACCCAGAAATCCAGAGAGCAGAACTCTCTGCAGCGGTCGACCGTACGGTCGACCGGATCACTGTGCTGACAACGTGCACAAGGCTGTGCACGTCGGTCGACCAGACGGTCGACCCGACCTAGCTGCGGTCGACCGTCCGGTCGACCGATTTGGTCTGTCAGCCAATTCCTGGTCTAAAAAACTGGGATTTTTAAGGTAGTCTATTAACTTAACATAAATCCCATAAATCCTCAATAAATCTACAAAAATAGTTTCAATGTTATGCAATGATACACAAACATGCTTGCACAAAATCAAGGCATGTTATAATAGATTTGAACTATTTTTGTAACTTGAAAATATTGGCTCAAAATAAAAACTGTTTTTCCAGAACATGTTTTTCCAAAACTAGTTTTTCCAAATCTTCATCAAATACAAAAACAAGATATTTGAGTTCATTCTAAAGCATAGTGTGTATGGATATGATCCATTACACAATCATAATGATATATCTATGTTTTTGACATTAAGCTCTAAACTTGGTTATGGTTGAAAAGATATACATGATAGAAATACCAAAAACCAAGGTATATATATTTTGTCACAAAGAAAATCTTTTACTAAATAAAAATTCTTTTCTAAACATAAAATCTTTTATGAAAGTAATTCTATCAAGAGTTCTATCAAGAGTGTGTGTGTGATATAGACTTGAGCAATCCACCAACTATCTATCCTTTACATTTTTAACTAAACAAAAAACTAAATCTTATACCTAGACCCAAGTCTTCATCTTCTTGAAGTCTTCACTTGAAGGCTTCTCATCTTCTTGACTTGGTCCAAATGCAATCCACCGAGCTCATCTCTAGATGTGTTCTTGATGCATAGGCTCGTGAATCAACCGGTGCTAGCTTCCAACTTGTCTTTAAATCCTTTGTTGAAGTTCCACACCTACTAAGATCTTGATAATGAATCTGTCACTAATTAAACACAAGATCATTAGTAATCATAACTTCATGAGTTGATCATCATCAAAACTAGGGTGATAGGCCTTTGGGCCAACAATCTCCCCCTTTTTGATGATGACAAAACTCATGAAGTTATATATGCATGGATTAAAGTAAAGCTTCAAAGAAGCTCCCCCTTAACTCATGCATAGACATAAATAAATGGATATGACAATAAAGCACATAAATATGTATGCAATGTATGTAAATACAACATGCCAAGTAATCATAAATCTTATCTCCATACATTTGCAAGCCAAATCATATATGCATAACTAACAAGGAAGACAAATACTTCTCCCCTTAAGCAATGAAATCATGCATATAGCTCAAATACTTCTCCCCCTTTTTGTCAATCATCAACAAAGGGTTCAAAGTAAAATCAATCAAACAAAATTTTCTCCCCCTTTTTGTCAAAAACAAGGAAATCAAAGAGGGGTAATACAAATCAATCAAAAAATGGTTATATGCGATATACATTCATGAAGAGGAAGACGCTAAGTTAACTTCCCTACACATATGCATTACATGAAGAAGGATGATAAGCCCCAATTCACATAACACATATTATGTAATGCATAAGAGGAGATGTGAAGCTCCCCCTACACACGTGTACCATATAAAGAAGAGATGTTAAGCTCCTCAATACACAATACACTCAACATGAATCTATATGTAGAAGAGATGTTAAGCTCTCCTTGCATATATACACTACAAATCAAAAATTTTAAGTTTTTCTTGATAAAACACATTTTGAGTTTTTCAAAGATACACAATTTCCTTTTAAGGTACCAAATGAAGAACAATCAAATTTTGAATTTTGATACCAATTTTAAAAATACTATGCATAAGCTTATTATGGGATACCAATTTGAAATTCTAATTAAACTTAGCATCAACAATCTTTGTGCTTTAAAAAAATACCAATTATAAAATAAGCACAGAAAGATCACATATATGTATGGAAAGATAATACCAATAGAAATTGATATAATTAAATTTGAAAGCATTCATACATATAATCAAAATACGATTATACACAACAAGAATCATATTGATACCAATTGAAAATATCCAATGATACCAATAGTAAAATTAAACTTAGGTGTATACATCATATAGTCTACCATATGAAGAATTCGAACTAGTTAAATGAAAATGTTTAAGAACTAGTACGAAATCCTTCCATCAAGGAATAAGTCAAAAGTTTTCATGAAATATCAATGAAACATAAGGCACTAAAAAGCACTCTATCCATAAAGTCCATATCAAAAAGAAGTGAGTGTGCTAGTGTTATGTGGAACATGGTATCATGAAAAATAGCAATAAAACTCAATATTCCTTTAAATTTTGAAATCATGAAATCCATCACAAAAATTTTATTGAAAAATTACAAAATTTTTATTAAAAACAAAAATTTATATTTCAAGATATATGTATGTTTTGACAAGACATTAAGTATACATACATATCCTTAAAACACAATTGAGTCCATATATAGATTTGTATGAAAGGGCAAATGACTCAAGAGGTATCCATGTATATCTTAATGTTTTGGCAACATATACATGAAATGAAAGCACATGATCATAGCATAAATCCAAAATGGAATACAAGTTTAAAATGTAATAATCATCAAAACTTAGGCTATACTAGCACACCTAATGGGCACAAATAAGCATTCAAACCCAATCATATATAGATTTATTTGTGATCCATAATGTGTACAAGTATAAATCCAAGTGTTGACAAATACTAACATTTAAACTAATATTCAAATCATGAAGCATCAAATAAATTTTTTTGAGAATACAAAAGAATTTATCCATATGATTAAAAAAATTGGATCATGTGAATCAATTTGAAGAATAGATAACTAGTTTAAATGGATTTTTGACAAACTAGTTAAGATCCTTCAAAAATACAAAGTCAAATGTTTTCCATGAATAATACTAAATACATAAAAGTTCAAGCACTCATATTCCATAAAGCTCAATATTATCTATTTTCTTAAAAGGTGAGTGATCAAAGGTTATGTAAATGGTATCTTCATGAAAATCGTCAATGAAGCTCAAATCAAATATGACTAAAACTTTTATTGAACAACACATAAAAATCATTTTTCTCAAAACAAATCAACTCAAAATCATTTTTCATAAGAATTACAATCTTCATGGTATATGTATGAATTATACAAATCTAACAATACGCATACATATCCCAAATATAAAAGAGTCTATTAAAGATGTTTGCATGGAAGCAAGAGACTCACGGGTATACATGTATATTTATTAGATTTGAATTAAACATGCATATACATGAAGTGGAACATAAAATAGGTAAAACATGTATAACGGAGAATCATCAAAACTAGTCTATACATATACATATAGTGGATACAAGTGAGCATGAAGTTCAAAATATATATGAGTCAATTGTAGTTCACTATCTATATATGTATAAAAGCAAGTTTGATACATTCTACATCTAAGCATGTAAATATCACATGAAGCACAAATCAAATAAAATCATGAACATGCTTATGAATATGACATAAGTAAAAGCATGTACATAAAAAGTAGGAGTTTAGAAATTGTTACCAACTCCAAAGCTCCATAGCATGGTGGTCTTTCCCACCAAAATCTCCTTGATAGCAATGCATCCAAAAGTTTGTCCATCATGTCCATTGCATCCGCTATCAAGGCACCAATCCTCTCACGTTTTGTGAGAGCCCTCACCTACATCAAAATCAAAAGGTGGGGGTTTTGGTACCCAAACTTTCTTGGGTCCTTTGGGGTTAGCTTTATTGCAAGGATCCCAAAATCTTTTATACTTAGCAAAATATAAATGAGGTTTCTTATCAAAATAATATTTTGCTAAATGGCCTTTGCGGCCACAATATGTACATGTGTACACCTTAGTATGCTTATGTGTAGGAGTGTGATCATGTTGTGCAACATAAGCAAATGCATGGTTATGATGTGCATGAATGTGTGGAGTTTGTTTCTTTGAAAACATTGACTCCAACCTAGAATGATTAAAAGCATAAGAGTTCAAAGTTGAACTCAAACCATCCATTTTATTTTTCAAATTCTTAATCTCATTAGTTGTGGCATGAAAAGCATGGTGAGATAAAGAATCATTTTTCTTTTTCTTTTGAAAAACATTATCCTTTTCTTTTTCAACAAATTTTCTTTTTAAAGATTTATTTTCTTGTAAAATACTTTCTTTTTGTTGTTCCACCATAGCAATATCATTTTCAAAATATTGTTCCCTTCACAAAATCATTCAATTTTGAAAGCAAGGAAACATTTTCATTTTTCAAATTTTTATTTTCCTTTTCTAAACATGCAAGTTTATTTCTAAAAGAATCATTTTCTACATGCATGCAATCAAATTTCTTTTTCAAACTTTTGTTATCTTTTTCTAAGCATGCAATGTATCTCTAAATGAGTCATGTTCTTTATGCATGCAAGCAATGTCCTTTTTCAAATTTTTATTTTCTTTCTTTTTCATGTCATATTTCTCAAGCAATAATTGGCAAAATAAATTGAGCTCATCATATGACATAATATCATCTTCCTCGGATTCGGAAGTTACCTCAAGGGGGTTATCCCCTTGGACCATATAGCATACGTTGGAGATGTCGCTTCCAACGTCCGAATCGCTCCCCGCATAGTATAGATCTTTTTCGCCAAGGGAGGTGAGGGTGTTCCATACTACAAAAGCCGAATCAATATTAGCAACTCTAGATAAATAAACATCATCTAGGGTAGACTTTAAAGCATTAAGGGCTTTTGAGTTAGCCTCAAAATTCTTACCATCTAAAGAATATGCATTATTAGTAGTGGCAAGATATACATGAATGCCTAAGGCCTTGAGGTACAATGACATCTTAACCTTCCAAATGTTGATGTTAAGGATGTCAAAGGTGGGTGGTGACATGAAGTCCATGGTGAGGTGTGTGTACAAAAATATTGTGATTAGCCTAAAAGGAGGATCTTTAACTCTTAGGTTGTTAGACCCAAATCAAGAGCACTAGCTCTGATACCAATTGAAATAACACCTAGAGGGGGGGTGAATAGGTGTTGGCTAATCTAATGGTCACTTAATGCCGAATGATGCAAATAATGCGGAAGCTATGACAAATATGACCAAATAAAACTTCTTTTAATTAAACACTTATGTATAACACAAGAGTGTTGCCGAATTCCCTTTGCAGGGCTCTGGACAAGCTCCTCTAGATTCCCCTTGAATGGGTTGAGGTGCCGCGTTGGCTCTCTTGGTTGAATACTAGTGTTAACAACAATCCCAAGCAAGTATAGCAATTATGAGCACAAGGGAGTATATCAAGCATGTAAATGATAAAGACAATTATTGAATGCAAGATATAAAAGAGACAAAGAGAGAGAGAGAGATAGAGTAAGCAATCGCAAACACAAAGGGTTTGTTTCGAGGTTCGAGCACACTTGCTCTACATCCCCGCCTTCGACACACGAAGGTTTTCCACTATGCACGATCCCAACGGATCTCTCCTTGGTGCCGCAACACCTACAAGCCCTCGGACTCCCAAGTCCCGTACACACGCAAGCTTCACAAGCTCGCCGAGGCCGCACCTCAAACCAAAGAGTTCACAACCGAACTCCAACCACCAACGAGCACACTTGCCCGTCTCCTCAAAGAACAAAGAAAAGATATTGGTGATCACAACACTTTGATCACCTTACAAAAACTCTCACTACAACACACCTATAGGATAATATAGCAATGGATAGCTCAAGTGTGGTGTGAGAAAAGCAAGGAAAGAACTATGGTGAAAAACATAAAGAATCACTTTTACACTCTTAATAAAATCTTCCCTTTTGATTGGAAGTATTTGCACTTAAATCTTGTGGAGAAAACTCTCTGAAAAGACTAGGAAAAACTGGCTCTAAGAGTTTCTAAAAACTTAGCTTCAAACAATGACAAAAACCCCAATTTATAGGCTGCCAGAAAACTAGCCGTTGGAGTCTGTCAGAGCTGCCGGTCGACCGGCCGGTCGACCGTCCAACGGTCATATTTTGACCCGTTGGAGCTACCGGTCGACCGCCCGGTCGACCCAGAAATCCAGAGAGCAGAACTCTCTGCAGCGGTCGACCGTACGGTCGACCGGATCACTGTGCTGACAACGTGCACAAGGCTGTGCACGTCGGTCGACCGGACGGTCGACCCGACCTAGCTGCGGTCGACCGTCCGGTCGACCGATTTGGTCTGTCAGCCAATTCCTGGTCTAAAAAACTGGGATTTTTAAGGTAGTCTATTAACTTAACATAAATCCCATAAATCCTCAATAAATCTACAAAATAGTTTCAATGTTATGCAATGATACACAAACATGCTTGCACAAAATCAAGGCATGTTATAATAGATTGAACTATTTTTGTAACTTGGAAATATTGGCTCAAAAATAAAAACTGTTTTTCCAGAACATGTTTTTCCAAAACTAGTTTTTTCAAATCTTCATCAAATACAAAAACAAGATATTTGAGTTCATTCTAAAGCATAGTGTGCATGGATATGATCCATTATACAATCATAATGATATATCTATGTTTTGGACATTAAGCTCTAAACTTGGTTATTGTTGAAAAGATATACATGATAGAAATACCAAAAACCAAGGTATATATATTTTGTCACAAAGAAAATCTTTTACTAAATAAAAATTCTTTTCTAAACATAAAAATCTTTTATGAAAGCAATTCTATCAAGAGTTCTATCAAGAGTGTGTGTGTGATATAGACTTGAGCAATCCACCAACTATCTATCCTTTACATTTTTAACTAAACAAAAAACTAAATCTTATACCTAGACCCAAGTCTTCATCTTCTTGAAGTCTTCACTTGAAGGCTTCTCATCTTCTTGACTTGGTCCAAATGCAATCCACCGAGCTCATCTCTAGATGTGTTCTTGATGCATAGGCTCGTGAATCAACCGGTGCTAGCTTCCAACTTGTCTTTAAATTCTTTGTTGAAGCTCCACACCTACTAAGATCTTGATAATGAATCTGTCACTAATTAAACACAAGATCATTAGTAATCATAACTTCATGAGTTGATCATCATCAAAACTAGGGTGATAGGCCTTTGGGCCAACAAAAATGTAAAGGATGGATTAGTTGGTGGATTGCTCAAGTTCATTTACACTCACGCACAAGATTTAGATGTGTTTTCATAAAAGAGTTTTCGTTTTAAAAAATATCGGTTTGGTTTTTAAGCTTCAAAATATACATGTGTTTTATCAAAACTTATTTTAGAGCTTAATGACAAAAACATAGATATTGGATCACATATGTGTAGTGGATCATATCCATACACTAAGCTTCAAAAGTGTTAGAATATCTTATTTTTGTATTTGGAAAAGTTTTGAAAAAATCGTTTTTGAAAAATATAGGTTTTTATTTAAGGCAAAAGTCCTATATTACAAAAATAGTTCAAAATATTTGTAATATGGTTTGATTTTTAATCAAACGTGTTTGTATATCAAAGTATATCAATGAACTTATTTTTGTAGAATTTATGAGAATTTATGAGATTTTATTGAAGATAAAAAGATCAAGTTTTGAATTCCTAAAACCTGTATTCTGGCCTTCTGCCAGTCGACCGCACGGTCGACGCACCAGAGGTCAGTCAACTGGGTGGTCGACCAACGTGCACAAACGTGCACGGCCTTGTTTGGCTGGAGGGCCGGTCGACCGACCCGATCAACCGCTAGAGAGCTCTGCTCTCTGGATCTGGCCCCGGTCAACCGGGCGATCGACCGGCAGAGAGCTTCTGCTCTCTGTATCCAGGCCTTGGTCGACCGGCCGGTCGACCGATGGCACAACGGTCAGAAATCTGACCGTTGGCCGGTCGACCGACAGTAGCATCAGCTGCTAAGTTGGCCTCTAACGGCCATATTTTTGGAGCCTATATATTGAGCCTCCCTTGGACTGTTTTCAATAAGATTTTAAGTGGGTTTTCAAGATAGTTTTTTCTACACTTCTAAGTATTTATCTCCACTTGTTTTAGAGCCAAATACTTCCATATCAAAAGGAGAGTTTTTCAAGAGTGTTTTGAAAAAGAGATTCTTGAGTTTTTCACCACAAATTCTATCCAAGTTTTTCTCACAAATACTTGAGCTATCCATTGCTACATCAATCCTATAGGGATCTTTGTTGCGAGAGAGTTTTAGGTGATCAAAATGTTTAGATCACCAAGTGTTCTACTTTGTATTTGAGGAGGCGGACTTGCGGGTTCGCGTTGTTTTGAGTTCTAGTGAGAGCTCGGTGTAGAGGTACGGCCTCGGCAAGCTAGTGTGCTTGCGGTGTGTAGTTTTTGCGGGAACAAAAGAGAGACTAGTGAGTCCAAGGAGTTCTAGCGTGAATCGTTGTAGGTGTTGCGGCACCGAGTGATCCGGTGGGATCGTTTATAGTGAAAATCCTTCATAGTGTTGAAGGCAGGGACTAGAGTAAGGGTGCTCGAACCTCAAAACAAATCTCCCATGTTTGCGATTGCTCCCTCTCTATCTCTTACTTGTGTTTATATCTTGCATACTAATATTGCTTATATCTTTATATGCTTGATATATCTTGTGCTTGATTGCTATATACTTGGGATTGTTTGCTCACACTTGCATTCAACCAAGAGAGCCATAGCGGCACCTCAACTCCTATCTAGAGGAATCTTGAGGAGATAGTTTAGAGCCCGTCACCGAAAATTCGGCTACACTCTTAGGTTATACCTTGTGCGTTTAGCTTAATAATTTTTAGTTTACATAAATAGTTTTAATTCCGCATTAACTCATCGTTAGATTAGCTAGTCACCTATTCACCCCTAGGTGATTTCAAATAATGCCCACCACAACAAGAGAAGAAATAAAGCTTAAAGGAGATGTTGAATCAATTAGCAGTAACCACGAAACTTTCATTGCATCAATAGAGACAAACTTAAAGAACCAAGCTGCATCAATTCACAACCTAGAAGTACAGATGTGTCAGATTGCAAATCTGCTTACAAATAGACCTCAAGGATCACTACCAAGCAATATGAAAATAAAACCAAATGAACACATCAAGGCGATCATTTTGAGAAGCGACAAATATTGAAGCAGAAAATAGAGTCAAATAAAGAAACAACACCTCCAAAAGATATTGAAGACACAAATACAGAGATTTAGAAGAAAAACTTTCAAAATAGAGCCGACCAACCGGCTATTTGAAAAATCTGAGGAAAAATTAATTAATGCATAAAAACCTATTGTCAAGGCATATGTTCCCCCATTGTCATTTTCTCTAAGACAGAGAAAAATCGACTCAGACAAGCAATTCCCTCAATTTGTAAATTTGTTTAAAAAAATTGCATATCAACATTCCTATTGCAAAAGCATTAGCTCATATGCCAAAGTACGCGAAGTTCATGAAGGAGATCTTACGAAACAAGAGGAGGCTAGTGGAGCATGAAACAGTGAGCTCAACAAGGAGTACAGTGCTATTCTTCTAAATAAACTCCATACTAAGCTAAAACATCCAGGGAGTTTTACTATACCTTGCATTATAGGAAACTCATTCTTTGAAAAAGCCTTATGCGATCTTGGTGCTAGAATTAACTTGATGTAGTTTTCTGTTTTCAGGAAATTGGAGCTAGGAGAGGCAAGGCCAATAATGATGTCACTCCAATTGGCGGACAGATCAATCAAATACCCTTGAGGAGTGATTGAGGATGTACTCGTGAAGTGGACAAGCTCTACTTCCCCGTCGACTTCATTGTGTTGGACATGCAAGAGGATATGAAAGTACCTCTAATTTTAGGACATTCTTTTCTTGCAACTGGTAAATCTTTAATCGATGTTCAATGTGGTAAATTAACGCATCGTGTGCAGGATGATGAGTGATATTCAATATCTTCAAAGTAATGAAATACCCTGCCAACAATGATGAGTGCTATCAATTTGACATTGTGGACGAGCTAACAATTGAGAAATTCGAGGAAGAGGACCCCAAGTTGCCACAAGAAGCTTGCACCATCCACTCAAATTCCACCACTATGGCAAACAGTGCAAGAAAGGAGCATGTACAATATTTAGAGGCTACAACACAGATATTAAATGCAAGGAGAAGGAGATTTGAAGAACTTTGGAAGAGTTCAACGTCATTGATTCTCTCCATCCAAGAAGCCCCAAAGCTCAAACTCAAAGATTGCCTTCACATCTAAGGTATGCATATTTAGGAGAAAATTCAATACTGTCAGTAATTATTTCTTTATCTTTGACAAATACAAGGAGGAGAAGATTTTGAGTGTCTTGTGTGCACATAAATCAGCTACAGGATGGGCAAATGCAGACATCAGAATAAGCCCCTCGCTTTGCATGCACAAGATTCTGACAGAGGATGCCTACAAACCTACGGTTCAACCACAACGTCATCTCAATCCAATAATGCAAGAAGTGGTTAGAAAAGAAGTTTAGAAACTTCTAGACGCAGGTATTACCCTATCTCTGATAGTTTGTGAGCTAGTCCAGTTCAAGTTGTACCTAAAAAAGGTGAAATCACAGTAGTTCAAAATGATAATAATGAATTAATCCCAATTAGGACAACTGCTGGGTGGAGAGTTTGCATGGATTATAGGAAACTGAATAAAGCAACTCGCAAAGACCACTTCTCATTACCTTTCATTGCTCAAATTTTAGAAAGATTAGCAGGTCATGCTTATTACTATTTTCTAGATGGGTACTCGGGATACAATTAAATTGTCATCGATCCGGAAGATCAAAAAAAAAACTATTTTTACATGTCTCTATGGTACTTTTGCATATAGGAGGATGCCTTTTGGTTTATGTAATGCTCCAGCCACTTATCAAAGATGTATGATGGCTATATTTGATGACATAGTTGAGAAACTTATTGACGTTTTCATGGACGATTTTTCAGCTTTTGGTTCTTCTTTCAACGACTGCTTGTTCAACGTAAATCTAGTTTTACAGCGATGTGAGGAAACCAACATGGTTCTTAATTGAAAAAGTGTCATTCATGGTACAAGAAGGAATAGTGCTAGGTCATCGAATTTTAGCAAATGAAATTTAGGTGGATAGAGCCAAAGTAGAGATTATTGAAAAGCAACCACCACCATCGAAGGTGATAGGCATGAGAAGTTGCCTTGGACATGCCAGATTTTATTGCCGATTCATAAGGGATTTTTCCAAAATATCTAAACCTTTATGCAATTTATTGATGAAAGATGTGCCTTTTCACTTTTTTAATAATTGCTTGCAATCCTTCGATACATTGAAAAAGAAGCTAGTCTCCGCACCAATTATTGTAGCACCCGATTGGAGTTTGCCCTTTGAGATTATGTGTGATGCAATGCACAAGGAGTTGTACTAGGACAGCGGAGGGACAATGTGTTTCAAGTGATATATTATGCAAGCCGAATAATGATCAATGTGCAACAAAACTATTCCACACTAGAGAAAGAACTACTTGTTGTTGTCTTCGCTTTTGACAAATTCCTATTCTATTTGGTAGGATCCAAGGTCATTATGTTCACTAACCATTCAGCATTCAAGTATTTGTTTTCCAAGACCGACGCCAAGCCTCGATTGATTAGATGGATCTTACTCCTCCAAGCGTTTGACTTGGAGATTCAAGACAAGAAAAGAATCGAGAATCTTGTAGCCGACTATCTTTCAAGAGTTGAGGAAAAAAATGATGTCGGACTAGCGGAGACACCAATTGATGAGTCACTGCCCGATGAGTATTGATGGAATTAGACACTAAAGGAGCACTTGAGAGAGACTTCAACAAGCACGAAGTCTCCTATTAACTAAAAGTCATTGAATGAAGTCAAAAGAGTCTAGAAAAGGACTATAATTTAAAGCACTTCTAGGGAGGAAACTCAAATTTTCTAACCTCTGTTTTCTTTTTAGTTTGGTTTTCTAACTTTTTACTAATTTCAGTTTTTTCTATAAATGTGTACAATTTTTTACTCTATCTTCCTACACCAAATTGATGCCAGTATAAAACAGAACAACGGGATTAACCCAGAAGATGATACAGAGAAATAACCTAAATTTGAAAACATATAGAGACAAAAAGTCAGCCGACCAGCTGACTGATCGGCCACTCAGTCGACATATCACGGGACTATGCCCAGAAAATTTGCCCACGTGAGTAATTCTTCCAATTTGTATTTTCTGATATTCTGATTTAACTTATGAAGTTTGGGTATTTTTCTTTGAATTTTTAGATCTATCAAGGAATTATTAATTTTTGAATGTAGTTTCTAAATAATCAGGAAGGATTTTGCTATCTGTGTAAATTTAATGTCCTGTTGTGCATGAGAAAATGACACAATTTAGGTATGGGGGAGGAGTTTAAGAAATTTTTGACTTTTTAAATTTCGATTTTAGGAGTTTCTTTTTTCTTTTGTTTCCTTATTTTCAAATTTTACTTTTTTTCAAAAATCTTGTTTCCCTATTTTTCAAAAATTTCTTCTCTATCAAAATTTCCCTTTCATAAAATTGTCTAACTTCTTTTGGAATCCTCTATGATTAAGAATTTCTGAATTGTTTTAGGGTTTGGAGTCCTATATTGACTAGGATTTTTAAGGGGGATTGTGTAATCCTAAAGTAATTAGGGGTCCTTTTTGAATTTTTTCACTCTCTATATAAGCTAACCTCTCCCTTTTCTTTTTCACTACACCCTGATCCTCCACTTCCAGGGTAGAACCACTAGCAGCCCAAGGAAAGTCTGCCAACCAGTTCCATTCCCAGGTCCATGCAACCTGAGGCAGATCATCGGCCTAGCAGTCAACGCACCGGCCAGACAACTGATCAACAGTCGATCTACTCCCTAAATTTCTCAAAGCCAGTAAGTTCTCTATTCCACTATTCTTTATGATAGTTTTTCCTTCCATGGCTAAGATCTTACCTGAAAAAAAAAATTTCTCTCTTATTTTTCATGTTTCGCTATTTATCAAATTAGGGTTGGGAATTGGGCATTCTTACTGCATGATAATAATTATGATTTCTATAGCCCTAATCTAGTTCAAAAATTCTATGAAAGCTTCACGCTTGACAAGATTTTGAGCACCACACAATAGAATTGAATTGGCGAGACGAAATTAGGATTGTTCACCTTCAAATGATTTTTGAAGTGACCAGTATTCTTATTATGGTAGATGGTAACCAGAACCCTAGGAATCTTTTGTTAGACTTTTTTGTTTTAAAGTCTAATTTATTTTGGGCCTAATCAAGTCAATTGGATATTTGCACCCGCCTACTTAACCTATGTTGTTTGACCCAATAAAGAATTGATCAAACCTAAATGGTTTGGGTCTAGACACGTTTTCAATTACACTTAGCCATGAGTGTATTTAAATTAGAATGTGGGACTCATCACACGTGTGGAACTCGTGTTATAAATCAAGGGCCTAGATCTATGATGAGTTGAACTAGGATTTCTTGATGCTATATATACCATGAGTAGGGTTCCCTCTCCACCACCACCAACAACAAGAATAATCATATCTCTCTTAGAGGCCTCTCATCTCCTCTAAGGATAAAGAAGAGAACTTGGTGGCTGGAGAGAAGAATCCTCTCCCTCAACTCCGGCGCCTTCGAGATCGTGCAATATTCGGCATCCTCGCGATGGAATCAGGTATGCCTAAAACCCTCCTTCCCTTTGATCATGATAAAGAGGCTTACAGTATATGTGTAGATCTTGTATGCAATAAATTTAGATCTAACAATTGGTATCAGAGCCTCCTCTTTATCAGATCATAGGGATCTACAGAAATTATGATCTCGATCTATAAATATCATAAAAATATCTCCTTTGATTCAATAAATATTTTGTGTCTCATATGTTGGATCAAAAGATTAAAAGGAGTGATTTTTATTAAATTTAACATGTATATATATATTTTTATGAAAATTAATATGTGTGTTATTCTAGATTTTTAAAAAAAAAAAAAAACAATTACATGCATCCGCCAGCATGCAAGCACCGGCTGCATGGATGTGGCCTTGATTTTATTCATTCATTTATTTATTTGAATCAGGCTTAAATTTTGGCATGCAGGCCTTGTGTAAATGCATGACAGCCTTAAGTTTAAAAAAAAAAAAAAAAAAGCATTGCCTTCATGCAGCCAGCAAGCGTTTGCATGTAGGCGGCGTGTGCATGCCTCCATGCTGCGCGCGTCCAGTAAAAAAAAAAAAAAAAAAAGATTTGGTTAATTATTTAGGGTTTCTTTGATTTGGGATTGTGAGATTGATTATGAATGAATTTTTTGATATAGATACAAAATTTAAATCTAATAAGGAAACTCATTTAATCTATTCTTAATTGGTCTCACATTAGTGTTTATTGGGTTTTATCCAGTTTGTTTAAATCTGGCCCAATAAGAAAGGAAACCAATAACTTAACCATTGCGGGTCGGGTCTGATTCAAACCCGATAAGCACTGCAGACCCGTTTTGCCAATAGAAACTTCAATTAGCCGTTACGGGCTCATCCGACCTCTGTTTTGGACATGTAAACAGCCGTTTCGAAGCTCTTGACGAGCACTACAGTATTACAGGAACTATACATGACAAAACAGTAGTTAGTTGACATAAAGAAGGCATTGAAGTGTTTGTTTATCATGGTTATGTGTACCCTTACATGCTTCCTCTTTATCATCAATATTTTATTGCTTATATTGTCTTGCATGATGAATATTGGTGTTTATTACAGTTAATAACACACAAATAAAGATATATACATGTTCAAGCTAAAGAATTTATAAAAGAGCTTATTTAATTGCGTATGTAGTTCATGCGGACAATAGCCGGCCCAAAGGAAGACTATTGTTTGGCCGAATTATGTACGGCGTCGGATACTTGATGTGGGTAATGCAAGTGGGAGAACCTTGATGTGTGGTAATCGGCCCAAAGGAAGGTTGTCACACTATTGGCCCATATTGCATTACCCTCATCAACTAGTCCGATGGCGGAACAAGAATACAGATGCATAAATTTGTGTGGCCCATGCGTGTGGCAATCGGCCCAAAGGAAGGTTGTCATTATGGCCGGGTCATTACATATATTATATGGCCAATATAGATTACTTAAACTTTAGGACCAATCCTATAAAGTGACAGTCGCCCAAAGGAAGGCTGTTCTCTTACATAGGACCTAAACTTTAGGATATCTATATTGGGCCAGTACAGTGTTGGCATATAGAGACACAACTTGTTCTGAAAGTTTAACCGACAGCTCTATCGGTTAAACTGGTTACATTTTCTGAAATTCATTTTTTATGGCTATTACAGTAGAATTTTATTAAATGTAATGTTTATGTTAAATTGATGAGAAATTGTACATTTATGTAGTTTAAATTGAATGGTATAAACTTTAAGAAGTGGTAAGACCACGTAAATGATCGTTCTTGAATTCATGCACCTAGAGTACACCTTAAAGATTGATGGATCTCTACTATCACTAATAAAAGTTCAGTAAAGAAAAGGTCAATTATGGTAAGTGGGAGAGATCTTACAAGATGTGTCTAATGATCATAAAGTACACTATTCCTATAACTATTAGGGGTTCTATGCCTGATAAAGTCAGTGCTCACTTAGCATCCAGGTTAAACTTCTAATAAGAAAAGGAAAGTGAAACTAAAGGGAGGAACATAAACATCACTACAGTGGCTGATCCTAAGTGGCAAAAGTGCAGAAAAAGTAGCCTAAGGTCATTGCATACTTCTTCTGTAAGAAAGTAAGCCACTTCAAGTAGGAATGCATAAAGTATCAGAAATGACTATTTAGCGGGTATATCTCATATTTATGTTTGTTCTGAAATTAATTTAGCTTTAGTGCCACTTGATACAAGGTTGATAAATAATTCACATAAGCGATTCAATGCAGAACTTCCAAACCCAAAAGAGGCCCAGCCCAGCTGAGCGATACGTATACATGGGTGATGGAAATAAGTTGCGATTAAAGCTATTGGAGTTTGTAGGCTAAAATTAGATTCTGGTTTTTGGTTTTAGATTTGGATGAGACTTTATATGTACCGTCTTTTTAGGCGGAATCATATTTCTATTTTATTTGTTAGACAGATCTAGTTTTACTGTCACTCTTGATAATGAAATGCTTAGTCTACTTTCCAAATCTAAAGTTGTTGGTACTAGAATTCTGATTGATGGCTATATATAAATTGAAACTTCATGCTTTATATACTGAATCTCTATATGTGAATAACATAGGCACTAAGTGAAAATTAATTAAAGAAACATTAGAAAGTTTGGTACTAGACGAAGTTCAGATGTCTTAATTTGGTGTATACAGACATTTGTGGTCCATTCCCTACAGCTTCTTGGAATGGTCATGAATATTTCATCACTTTTACAGACAATTACTCTCGTTATAGGTACCTACACTTGTTCCATGAGAAATCCCAATCATTGGACATGTTTAAAGCCGTTAGATTTGATCATGGTGGTGAGTACTATGACAGATATGACGAATCAGGTAATGTCCAGAATCATTTGTCAATTTCTAAAAGAGTGGTATATTGTCGCTTAGTACACCATATCAGGGACACCTCGTCAAAATGGTATTGCTGAGAGATAAAATCACACACTAAAGGATATGGTTGGGAGTATGATAGCTCACACTACTCTACCAAAGTCATTATATAGTGAAGCCTTAAAGATGGTTGTCACCTCCTTAATAGAGTACCTAGCAAAACAGTAACTAAAACCCTATATGAGTTATGGACTGGGAAATCTCTCAGTATTAGGCATCTACATGTTTGGGGTTGTCCAGCGGAAGCTCGGCCATATATACCATATGAGAAGAAGTTAGACTCAAGGACAGTTAGCTGTTTATTCGTAGGGTATTCTGAGAGGTATAAAGGCTTTAAGTTTTATTGCCCCTCCACAAAGAACATAAAGACGGATTGCTAAAATTTTTGAGAATATTCAGAACAGTGGGAGTCAACTACATAAAGATTTCATATTTAAGGAAGAACATATTGTTATACCCATGACAAATTGTTCCAAATGATAAAGTAGTTGTTCCACTTCAAGATGAAAATACAGTTGTATCCTTACAAGATACATATACAGTTCATCCTGAAGTAGATCTGAGGTAGAAATTGAAAAATTCTCAATCACAAGTGCCTAGGAGATCAACTAGGGAGAGGAGATCAGTCATTGCAAATGACTATATATAGTTTATCTCCAATAGCATGAGTTTGACATAAGACTAAGGGATGACCCCGCATCCTTAAATGAGGCCAAACTCACCATTCACTCCAGTAAGTGGTCAAATGTCATGAAAGATGATTTTAAAAGACAATGATGTTTGGGATTTAGTAGAGTTACCTGAAGGAAAGAAGCCGATTGGTTGTAAATGAGTATTCAAAACCAAGCGGATTCGAAAGGTAATGTCGAAAAGTATAAGGCACATCTTGTCACAAAGGGATCCACTCAAAGAGAGGACATTGACTATAAGGAGACTTTCTCCCTGGTTTTCATGAAGCATTCTTTTAAGATTATTATGGCACTGGTGGTTCACTTTGACCTGAAGTTATACCAAATGGATGTTAAGATTGTCTTTCTTAATGGTAGCATTGAGAAGGAAATCTACATGGTGCAACCAGAAAGTTTTAAAGTGAAAGTTTCATAATATTTGGTTTGCAAATAAAGAAATTCATTTATGGTTTAAAGCAAGCATCCCGTCAATAGTATTTGAAATTTGATCAAGTAATATCCGACTTTGATTTTAAGGAAAATATAGTTGATCAATGTATTTACCATAAATTTAAAGGGAGTAGATTTATATTTCTTGTGCTATATGTGGATGACATTATATTATCAAGTAACGATACAGATCTTCTACTTGAGATCAAGAGTTTTCTCTCAAAGAATTTTGAGATGAAAGATCATGGAGACGCTTCTTTTGTGATAGGCATCCAGATTCAACGTGACAGGACACGTGGAATATTAAGTTTATCACAAAAGGCCTATATCGATAAAGTGCTAGATAGATATGGCATGAAAAATTGCTCTTTGGGTGATGCGCCTGTCACTAAGTGAGATAAGTTAAGTCTACTCTAATGTCCCAAGAATGATCTATGGAAAGAGCAATTGAAAGACATTTCATATGCATTGGCGGTTGGATGTCTGATGTGTGCTCAAGTTTGTACCCATCCAGAATAGCATATACCATTGAGAAACTTGACAGAAACTTGATCAATCATGGGATTGATCTCTGGAAGACTGTCAAGAAGGTAATGCGATATCAATAGAAGACTACATGAAATCTGATCAGTTGCAGCTGATCGGATACACAGATTCAGATTATGCTGTATGTATCGACAATAGGAAGTCCACTTCATGTTATATTTTCCTTATTGTAGGAAGATGGTGGATTTAGTCGAGAGGCCATTATAGCTACACTGTGATAATAAGAGCTATAGAGCTCTACTACAATAGTGACAAGAGTTCAGTAAAGTCGAAGCATATCGACATCAAGTTTCTTGTCATCAATGATAAAGTTCGGAATCATATTTTGTCTGTTGATAGTGATGACACTATTCTTAACATTACAGATTCACTCATTAAAGGACTTTCACCTTAAGTATTCTTAGAGCATATTGCTCATATGGGGATGACTAGTCATTATGATATCCTGATTTTGTGGGAGTGGATAATTTTATGTAACAGACATTATTTCTAAGTGCACTTTATGAATATTTGTTGATTCTAATAAATTTATAACTGCTTTTCTTAAAGTTTACTTTTGCGCATTTGAGTTTGTTGAATTAGCAGTTAGACTCGTTGGAGTCATAAAGTAAGACTCGTTGGAGTCATAAGGCTAGACTCGTTGGAGTCATAAAGTGAAAGCCAGTTGGAATTGTACCTTATTTGATCAGAGGACATTTCCATGCCACACGTCCACATTTGATCTATGTCGTTAGGGGTTCTGAAACTTGTGATGTGGAAGGTCCTACCTCGATTATACAGAAGGTAACGACCGCCATGTTCGGTGGCAGGACACTTAATGGACCAGATTGTTTTGAAACGTGGTTTGTCGGCGGTTAAAGTTTTGACGTCATAAAGTTATGCATAATATCTATTCAGTATGACTTGCTTGGCCCAAGTGGGAGATTGTTAGACTTTTTTGTTTTAAAGTCTAATTTATTTTGGGCCTAATCAAGTCAATTGGATATTTGCACCCGCCCACTTAACCTATGTTGTTTGACCCAATAAAGAATTGATCAAACCTAAATGGTTTGGGTCTAGACACGTTTTCAATTACACTTAGCCATGAGTGTATTTAAATTAGAATGTGGGACTCATCACACGTGTGGAACTCGTGTTATAAATCAAGGGCCTAGATCTATGATGAGTTGAACTAGGATTTCTTGATGCTATATATACCATGAGTAGGGTTCCCTCTCCACCACCACCAACAACAAGAATAATCATATCTCTCTTAGAGGCCTCTCATCTCCTCTAAGGATAAAGAAGAGAACTTGGTGGCTGGAGAGAAGAATCCTCTCCCTCAACTCCGGCGCCTTCGAGATCGTGCAATATTCGGCATCCTCGCGATGGAATCAGGTATGCCTAAAACCCTCCTTCCCTTTGATCATGATAAAGAGGCTTACAGTATATGTGTAGATCTTGTATGCAATAAATTTAGATCTAACATCTTTAGGAGTACATGTTTCTTATGAGTACTGATTGTAGAACTTCTCAGGGTGGGGGTATTATTGTTAAAACTCTTTACCGAAACGTGTATGCAGTATGTAGGTGGTTGAGCTATAATGTGTAGCAATGTATTTCATGTTGTGCACATGATAATGACTAAGGATAGACACTTTTGCACGTGTTGACAATTATTTGACACCAATTCTTATGCCAAGGATAAGCATAAGACTTTTCTACCACTACCTATTCTCATTGATTTGTAAGGAGTGGATGCATGAGGATGATTTTAGAGCTGCATTGCATGATATAGTTATAATTATGCCTGAAAATATTTCATCAGCTTATCATGCATCATTGCAAATTGATTGGATAATTGGTGAAACACATGTGGAGGCTAGTTATGTTTCTTGATCATCTAGTGAATCACAAGGGGATGATGAAGAATTGTTCAATCAACCCCCCCCCCCCCCAAAAGGATAATAGAGATTTCTTAAAATTGATTTGGAAGGGAATGAAAAAACCTACAAATTAATTAAAAATCTCAAAAAGAAGGATGCCCACGAGCCAGAAATTAGGAGGATACGTTCGGAAGGTGGATCGAGTAAAAGGGGGAGTCATGCATGATGGGGATTATTTTGTATCTAGGTCTAGGATTTATTTTATTTTTTTCTTAGGTGTTTTTCTTTTCTTTTTAGGAAGACTATTTATTTTTCTTTGATTTTTCTAGTTTTCAATTTAAAAAAATCTCTCAACAAGTTAACAAGCATTTAAGGGATTTAGTAACCATATAGTTTGACTTAGATAGGGAAATCAATTTGATAGAATTCCTAATTCTTAGAAAGGAGATGAAAAGTCCAAATATTGAATACCATTTAGAATTTGTCTACGAGAATTTTTTGGCCTAAAGGTCCATCACTCTAGTTTTGATGATGACTAACTTATGTAGTTATAGTGCTAATGATCTTATAATAATTTAGTTTCTGGTTTAATCAAAATCATGTTTTAATATTAAGCTTCAATAATAGACTCAAAATTATGTTTTGAAACTAATTAGTGTTGATTCAAGAGGTCAAGCACAAAGATTACATCTAGTACTCAAGAAGGAGTCAAGCTCAACAAGGATCATGTTTGGATCGAGTCAAGATGAAGAGGAAGATCATATTAAGAAGAAGATTCATGTTTGTTAGGCTTTTTTTTAGATTCTAGTAAAGTTTAAATTAGAATTCATTGCTCAAGCTTACACACACACACCAAAGTTTGATATTAGTTTTCAAGATTAAAGTTTTAGTTTTGAGTTTGTTATTTATACGAAATAGTTTTGAATTTTGTTTAACTTGTTTTGTTTTACATCAAGTTTCTATGTTTTCAAAATAAATTTTAAAATACGAAAAGAAGTTCAAATGTTTGTAATATGTGATAATTTTTTATCACACATATTTGTGCCTAATAGTATTTATAAGAACTTATTTTGTAGAATTTATGGTAATTTATTAGGATTTTAAAAGGTTATTAAAATATAAAAGAAAAATATTTTTGGGATGAAGCCGGTCGATCGTCTGGTTGACCTCCCACTGTGCAGTGTAGAATCAGTGTTCCGGCTAGTCGACCCAGCAGATGACCGCATGTGCACAAACGTGCACATATGCATGTGCACTGGGATCGGTCGACCACCATGTCGAGTATTGGCTGAAGCTTATTGGCATGCCAAGATCAGTCGACCAAGCGATCAACCGCTTTGGATTTTTGAGCACTAAGCTTAGAGGCTTGTTCTAGCCGATTAACCGAACGGTCGACTGAACACAACGGCTCTTTTCTAGAGCCATTGTCCGTCGACTGCCAGAGGTGAAGAATGCCTTTAACGGCTAGTTTTTTATTTTCACTATTTTGTATTATTTCCAAACAATTATTTCATACTTTTTATGGGTTTAATCAGTGTTTAATGACTGAGATTAGTCTCTAATGATCTCATCCTATTCTCTATAGATAGGAGCCATTGTAGAGAATTTTCTATCAAGAGTTTACAAGTTTTTAAGAGAAGTTATTGTAAAAGAAGTTTTGGAAAAGAAGTTTGTTTTTTAGCTACAAATTTTCATATCGTAATAAGAGTTTTTCTGATAGTTTTATTGAGCCTTGCAATTCCAAATCTATAGTTTTCTCATACAAGCTTGAGCCAATCAATTCTTCATCTATTCTATAGGAATCCTTATAGTGAGAGTTTTTATTTGTGGTCAAAAAGTTGATCACAAATTGTTCTTCCTTGTATTGTGAGTGATTGGAGGTTGTGGCCTCAGTGCGAGCTTTGCGGGCTCGTGTATTGCATTCTTGCGAGAACACGTGAGGGACTTCCGGGTCCAAAAGTTCTTGACGAAACTTGTAACGTTGGGAGATCTTGCGGAATCATACATAATAGGAATCCTTCATTACGGTGAAGGCGGAGACGTAGAGTACGTTACTCGAACCTCGAAATAAATCTCCTGTATTTTCGATTGCTCAACTTTCTCTCTCAACTAACTCTCTACTTATATCTTGCATACTTATTAATTGTTCTTAATCTTATATGATGATACTTTTGTTTAAATCTTGCTTGCTTATACTTGCTTATCATTATATACTTGATATTATTTTATATGTTTGCACTCTTTTAAACCAAGAAAGCAATTAAGCACCTCAACTCTTATTTAAGAATATGGAAAAGTTCAGAGTTCTTTACCAGGTACCGGTTTCACTTCTTGATTTTGATTTGACAACAAGTTATTTGTTTTAATTGTTGTAGTTATACTTGTGTAGAATTGATAGTTAAGTTTAAATTTTCGCATTTGATTTGCACATCACCAATTCACCCACTCAAGGTAATTTCAATTTACGAATTGGCAAGTGCACCAATCGTTTACAAGTAATAAAGTGATAAGTAGAGTGTTCGTAGTTCGAAAGTCATAAAGAATTTCATTATTATTTGAACTACGTACAAGTCATAGAAAAACCTAATCTTTTAAAATAATCGTATAGTGATAAGAAGGTCGAATCCACAGAGACTTGTTTAAAATTGGTTCTTTAAAAATCTACAATCTAATTTAATTCTAGTTTGGGAAATCTTTGAATGAGAAGTTGAAATTTTTGTAAAGCATTAAAACATAAACTAGAATAAAAATAATACTATCCGTTGTGAAGACTAATTAAGTAAAGTAATGGAGAAAGAGAAGATAGAAGGAGAAGAAACAATTGAAACCCGAAATTGTAACAAAACCTGATTCACCATTATCTCCTTCCTCCAAACGCTGCTGAAATAGATGAAGTAGAAGACTAGAAACAAAGAGAGAAGGTGACATGCATGAGATTGATGAAAGAATAATGTAAAATGAGTAAAATTGCATCATAAGAACCATAAAGAAAGAGTAGAAAGACTGAAATACTATAGATCTTTATTGAAGAAGACTGAATTGAAGATTCGTCGTTACAATGCTCTTGATCTTCTTCAAAATTCGCATTATAACCCACAAAACGCTCCTCTCAATTTGCTATACAACCCTCTGGTCTACACTTTCATCCACGAATACAGGTATTTATAGGGAAAAACAGGATATATGATAAGATACGAAGGTAGGGGGAGCAAGCGCTCCCCCAGGGCCGCGTTTTTGCGGCCATATCTTGGCCGTTGGCAAGGGTCGGGGGCGCTCGTCCTTGATCTGCCCTCTATCCTTTTAGCCTTTTGGAATTTCAATTTGTCTTCTAGAATTGAAAAGATATCCATTTATCTTCAGCGAAGCTAATTTGGTCTTCAAAACTCCTTTTTCCTTTTAATTTAGACTGGTATTATCTTATCTGATATAACCAATTTTCAGATAAGATGGCTTCTAAAAGCTCTGGATTTGAATGGATCCTCTTGATTGGCTTGATCTTTTGAATTTTTAGATTTAATTAGATAAATCTGTCAATCTCTCCCTTTTCTTCATTATTTACACTACACACCACTAAACATGAAAATACATTAAAAAGCAGAGTTTTATTTAAAAATAAATAAAGAAAATATGACATATGTAATACAAAATATGCAATGCACGTGCACAATCACGCCCCTACACTTATCTTTTGCTCGTCCCTGAACAAAACAAATAAAGAGAAATATAGAGCTAACCTAATCTAACTCACTTTCGCAGGAATTACGGTTGCACTTAACACGTCCAACAAGCCGTTAAACCTCTAGGTTACCTCTAGAGGACAAATTTTATCTCGTGAGGATTTTCAATAGATTACACCCACAAAATCCATAAATAAAAAGAAATAAATTGTTAGTATTTTTGAAAATACATTTTAAAAAGACAAGAAAATATTTGAAGTATTATTGTAAAAATTCAAGTAATCTACAAGTTATAGGAAAATCAAACTTTTCATTCCTAACCTTAGTCTCTAAAAAATTTGTTATCAATCAACGTAAGGAATCAAACTGTATTTCTCATTTAGTCTATTATTTTATCTTCAGTCATATGCACCTTTGTGACCGTGAAATTTTGACTCGGGGTTCTTCAACTCTAACTCTTATGTCTTATTTTTCATATTTTTGGTGATATATCCCTTACTTTTATTAAGCTTTTTAATCTGCCTATATAACGAGCTTTAGGTCGGTGGCTGCCAAACTGGACAGTTTTAGGGCACTGGGTGAGAAAACACCCCTAGGACTTAAAATCTCAAGCAAATAAGACCACAAAACTAAGGGCTTTATTTATGATATAAATCACTTTTAGACATGAATACTTATACTTCATGAGGCATAACTACCCAGCTTAATCAGATGATTTTATATATATATATATATATATGTGTGTGTGTGTGTGTGTGTGTGTGTGTGTGTGTGTGTGTGTGTGTGTGTGTGTGTGTGTGTGTGTGTGTATATATATATATATATATATTATACGGCATAAGGGTCTTTGTTTTGAATCCTAAGTGTGTAAATGTATATAGTGCATGTTTCATCAAGGTAAAAATTAAGACTAAATTACTTTTTCAATTTTTCTTCCTAACCCTAAAAATCAAACAAATAATCTTATTTTGACCAAGTATAAGAAATCTTAATTATGATATTTCTATTCCTTAAAATAAACTTAATTTCTTACAAAAAGGTCAAAATATTGTTTCTCTTTTCAAAAAGTTTTTAAAAGAATATTTTTATATACAAATAAAAAGAAAATCTATAAAACATATGTTAGAACCCTCCCTCACACTTAAACTTGATATTGTCCTCAATGTAAAAATGTATGCTCAATATGATGAATCATGATGCAAATTAAAAAATGTTGAAAGAACAGTGCTAACATTGAAAAATGAACAAGGTATAGGGTAAATAGTACCTTGGGAGCTGTAATAAGCTTATAAGCTAACAAAAAAATAAGAAGTGAGAATAAATAGAAAGATGAAAGCACACCCCCCAAATATGGATAAAGGCATCTCCCCATAGGTAAAAAATAGAAACTCTAGAAAAGAAAATAAAATAAAGAAAAAAATAAAAACAAACTATCTACAACATCTCTTGGGTTGCCTCCCAACAACGCTAGGTTTAATGTCTTCATCTAGACATAATCACATGTCACTCAACTTCTATATATGGCCTTCCGATGTTGGACCAGAATATTAAATAGATTTCTTGCATGGTCCTTAAAGTGGGATAATGGTGCAATTAAGAATGTAGAAATATGTGTCCAAGATTTTCTAATTTGAATGCAAAATTTCTTAAGTAATGTGGTATAGGCGGAAAATTGTTTAATCACACCTAGAAGTGGAATGTCAATTTTGACTGATTTGACATTTTTATTCTCATCAAAATAGAAGGGTTGATTTGCACGGGTCCAATGACAATGGTTATCTTAATTAGTGATCTCATGAAAGATTCAGAAGGAGAAACAGATATCTTCTGGTTTTATTGCCTAAAAGTAGACTCTAAAAGTGTGTCAATTTTGAAACCGTCTACTTGACCTTTATCCTTCCCTTCTGTTATATTAATCTCTACCCAGTTTTCAAAAGATTAATTATTAAGTGGCTCATCAAAAGTGAAGATACTCAAATCAAGTTTTCTTCTCTCAAAGGGAATTCTAGACTTAAACTCCTCAACACATGTCTTCTTAGAACTATGATCACACTCATTCTTAAATAATTCTTCAAGAAATATAGGTTCATCAACCACACATACATCCTCAACATTATGATCAACATGCTTCAAAGTGGTTGTGTGTATCACCAAATCATCTTTAAATAACTCCTCCAAAAATATAGAATCATCATCAAAAAATTGTTCAATTGGTGGTTCATGACAAGACGTGGTGTCAAGATCATGGATATCTTTAGCATCCTGTTCAAAACTTTTAATTGGTTTAAGTGAAATGATAAGGGCACAGATTCAAAAATTGTGTCAACATGTGGTGTGGACTCTTGTGGTATGTCCAACTGGTTCACTTGATAGCATTGATGGAACTCTTGAGTTTGATCTGGAAATGGGGCTGAAGCAGGTTAATTGAGTGAGTCATTATCTTATCAAAATGCATTTCTATGCGAGCACTTGACTCGATTATCTCTTGATTGATTTGACTGGTTTGAAGCATACACTATTGCATGATATTTATACTCTTCTCTAATGTGCTCTGCAATTCCTCATGCTTATTATCAAATCCCCAAGATGGAAGTGTGTTGGGATTTGGGTCGAACAAATAGTACCACATCGGCTAGACGTGGGGATAGTCTTGGGAATATAAGGATTTGGGCAACTCCATCTAAAAGGCTAGTCTTTTCAGATGGAGCCCCGAGTCCTTCAAGTGGTATCAGAGCCATGCCCCGAACTTAGTCGTGTGTGTGGGTGATGTTCGACGATGTAGATCCCCCAATGGCGTAAAGGCGCAATGGGCCTGCCCACCCCACTGGCGCAAAAGGCGCAATAGGCCCTTGTGAAGCTAATGTTTGGCTCTCAAGACAAAGTTGACAGTGGTGCTCCTTTGCAATGGGCGTGCCGGCTGCTGCCACGCGGTGTAGAGGAGTGATCGACTGCAGTTGGTACTTCACATAAGGCGTGCGGCTCCCACGCAGTGAAGAGTTGGATCTCGATGGAGCATTTGATCTTCTAGTTTGAAGATAGTTATGCTTGCAGGGGAGACTCTTTGTTCGAGGGGGAATTGTTGAGATTTGGGTCGAACAAATAGTCCCACATCGGCTAGACGTGGGGATGGTCTTGGGAATATAAGGATTTGGGCAACTCCACCTAAAAGGCTAGTCTTTTGGGATAGAGCCTCGAGTCCTTCAAAGTGATGGTTCAGTGTAGGACCAATTTGATTGATATGATTGATCTCATGAATATTGAGGATAATTCTAGCCCTCCGAATTGAAGTTTGATTGGATAGGGTTCGTTCATAGGTCCTGAAATGTGTCAAATTGGTTTTGACCTAGTCCTAACGAATACCCTATTGAAGGACACTGTTATGAACGATTAGATGAATCATGGTAATGATGGCACCACATGGGAGGATGAAATGAAAAAGATTAAATAGTGGGTTGGTTGTAGTCATAAAAGCCCAGAGGTGAGGATGGTAGATTAGAATGAGGAAATGACCTATCATGATAATAGTTGTAAAGATCTTGATTTGGACAGGCCAAGAGAGGAAAGAATTTCAAAATGATGGAAGGGGATGGATGAAATTGATTTTTTTATTTTTTTATTATTGTTGCACACACAAATGACTCATCCAATCAACTCCAAATAATTTTTCTTTATCTTAAACTTAAGGGTAATTAATTTTTAACTACTAATCTTAGGAGAATATATTCTTCCTAGTTAAACAGCTCCTAACTGGGTTGGACGGATTGTGCGTTTACTAGTTAAACTCGTCAAACAAACGATTAAGTCCTTACTCCAGGCCAGGCACCACCGCAATTGCTATGTCACCCTTTCTAAGATAAGAAAATTTCTCTTCGAAAGCTTGAAAGTGCTCACCAAAGTGTTCCCACAATAGTTCCACTTTATGAGCTCAAAATTCTAGTGGTCAAGTTCTAATTGATTTTAAATTAGTTCAAGCTTGAGAAAAACTTATATGGATTGTGATTTTTGAGCGAAAGAACAGGTGATGAAACCCTGATCTTATGTGAAGGGGACAACTCTTAAGATCTTTTTATAGAGAATGCATTAATGCAGTACAAGTCCAATCAAAAAGCACTTCCAAAACCCCACTGATAGGAGATTCGTGGGTAAAGTTAAAAAATACCAACTTTTTCGACGACTCTGAAGCAAGCAATTTTTTTTAATTAATTTAGCAATGCAATTTTTTTAGCAAGCAAGCAAGCTTCGTTATGTTGTGCAAATCTTCACTTGTTCAAGCAATATCCCTGCAAAAGACAATTTTAAAATTAAATCTTAGGGATGGAAAAGAAATATAATAATTTTTTTTTAATTTTAATTTTTTAAAAGATTTAAATTTCTGAATTTTTTTTATAAAACTAGAAAAAAATTAAATGTTGGTTTTCACAAGTAAAAATTTTCACAAGTCCCTGACAACTACGCCAAAATTTGTACGCAGCCGAAAGTCATAAAGAATTTCATTATTATTTGAACTACATATAAGTTATAGAAAAATCTAATCTTATTAGAATATTTTAGAATAATCGTATAGTGGCAAGAGGGTCGAATCGACAAAGACTTGTTTAAAATTAGTTATTTAAAAAATCTACAATCTAATTTAATTCTAGTTTGGGAAATCTTTGAATGAGAAGTTGGAGTTTTTATTTAAGAGCTAATTTCTAAATGCATTAAAAACATAAACTAGAATAAAAATAATACTAATTATTGTGAAGACTAATTAAGTAAGCAATGGAGAAAGAAAAGATAGAAGGAGAAGAAACAATTGGAACCTGAAATTGTCACAAAGCCTGATTCACCGTTGTCTCCTTCCTCCAAATGCTACTGAAATAGATGAAGTAGAAGAATAGAAACAAAAGGGAGAAGATAACATGCATGAGGTTGATGAAAGCAAAAAGTAAAAAGAGTAAAACTACATCATAGGAATCATAAAGAAAGAGTAGAAATTCTTAAACTGAAATACTGCAGATCTTTATTAAAGAAGACTGAATTGAAGATTTGCCGTTACAACGCTGTTGATCTTCTCCAAAGCTCCCATTACAACCCATAAAACTCTCCTCTCAATTTTCTTTACAACCTTCTAGTCTACATTTTCATTTATGGATACAGGTATTTATAGGGAAAAATAGGATATAGGATAAGATATGAAAGTAGTGGGAGCATGCGCTCCCCCTAATTCAAACACTCTACCGCGAAAATACAGCCCTGGCCGCGTTTTCGCGGCCATATCCTGGCCGTAGGGTTAGGGTCTGGGGCGCTCGTCTGTTGATCTTTCCTTTATCCTTTTATTCTTTTAGAATTTCAATTTATCTTTTAGAATTGACGAAATATCCATTTATCTTCAGCGAAACCGATTGGGTTTTCAAAATTCCGTTTTTTTCTTTGAATTTAAACTGGTATTATCTTATCTGATATATCTTATTTTCAGATTAACAGCTTTTAGAAGTTCTGGATTTGAATGGATCCTCTTGATTGGCTTGATTTTTTGAATTTTTAGATTTAATTGGATAAATTCGTCAAACTCTCCCTTTTCTTCATTATTTACATTGCATACCACTAAGCATGAAAATACATTAAAAAGCATAGTTTTATTTAAAAATAAATAAAGAAAATGTGACCTATGTGATACAAAATATGCAATGCACGTGCACAACCATAGAGTGTCAAACCCACGAGGATTGTTATCTTATTAAGTACCAAAGGTTTATTGACTCAAAGCTTTATTTGAAAGAAAGATAAATATATAAAAGTAATTAGACTATAATGATATTGGCTTTGGATAGGAAAAACACTGGGACAATTGATTTCAACAATTAACAATCTGAATTAATAAGTTAATTGTGTTAGTAACTATATTCTACTCATGTTAACAATCAAAATTTTTATCTTAACTAATATTCCTCTCGAGCAATATTAATTCTAACCTCTAATACGAGAACCTACAATCTCTCGATCAAGTAGATTTACAAGTTAGAGAAGTATTAAGCATGGTGAATCTTTCTAATATGATTGCATAACTTCACCGTCTCAATGTGTTAAGTTGTGGTTCCTATTTTTATGATGCTACATTAGATCATCTACTCTCGGTCTCAAATCCAGTCATCAACATAGCTGTGTACATCAACTAATTACGTGAGCAACAGAAATAAAAACTTAAAATGCATAGAGTCTAACATAAAGAATGGAGTAGTAAAATAGAACTAACACAAAACAATAAGATTAAATCTTCATATAAATTTCCTACATCAATACCCTAATTATGGAGATTTAGTTCATGATAAATAAATTGCAAGGCAAAATAATAAACATAATTTCTATCTTCATATAGTAAATTAAAAAAGATAGAGAAAGGATAACACCAATTTAGAGATCACTCTAATCCATATTTGTCGCTTCTCCTCAAATTTTCTTCTTCCAATGCACCAGAATTTCTTCTCCAAAAGCCAGAATGTTATATAAGAAAGTATTTATAAGAGAGAAACTAAAACTTAAATTACAAAGCCTTTTCTATGATTTGATAATGTAATTATAAGAGATTGCAGTTCTTTATATAGACTCAGAGCCAATTACAATAAGTGATACAATAGAACTCAAAATCCAACTTCAAAATCAATGTGAGAATTCAATTCTGAATTGGACTGCAGTCAGCTGGCATTGATTGCTGAATACAGGACATAAAACTTCTAAACTTGAAAATTTGTCAATATAAAAATTATAGTCATTTCAATTTTCTTTCTGTAGCATCTTGAATCATTGAAATTGGACTTCTTTAGAAAAAGTTATAATCAAAATACTAGAAGATGTACTATTTGAATCCGAATCTGAATCTGATTTTGCTCTCTGTTTGAATAGTGGACGTCTTCATAGCAGATCAGGTCGACAGGTCGGCTGGCCAGTCGATCTTTGGCTAATTTTGATCTTAAATTTTGGTAGATACTTCTTCACATCTTATAAACTCTTTTGGCAAGTCTATTATGTCCTTGAACGTCTAGACTTGAAATATATTGCTCCAATCATCTCTTTAACTTCGATTTCAATATTTTTCTCAATCTTTTGCTCTTTGAACAAATTTTTACATAAACATAAGAAAATATAAACATATAGTATTATATGTGTAACAAAAGAGGTATAAAAGTGGTACAAAATATAGATAATAACCATAATTATCACACCCCCATATCTAACTTTTACTAGTCCTCGAGCAAAATTCTAATCTAAAAAGAAAAATAAAAACTAAAAATTCTAAAAATAAATAAAAATTCTTACTCACTTTCGTAAGAATCACGATTACACTTAGCAAATGTAACAAGCCGTTAAACCTCTAGGTTACCCCTAGTGGAGTGTTATCTCGTAAGAGTTTGCAGTGAATATACCAACAAAATTTAAAGAAAGAAATAAAGATAGAAAGAGATTAAGAAAATAAAGATAACTAAAATAAAGTTAACTGAAAAACAAAAAAATAGAAAATAAAAAAAATTATTTTTGTTCATCAAGTGTCATTAGCAAATAAGATCAATAGTTTTCACAAGTAATCCTTTTCAAGTTCAATCTCCTATCAAGAAATCCTATCATTTCTTCTTAGAGATTCAAATTCTAATATATCCAATCATTCTTCCTAAGTTTTCTGACCTTATGCATCTTTGTGAACTGTGATAGCTCTTTACTTGGGATTTTGATTCAAACTTTCATATTAAACCTTATTCATAATATAGAAGTTCAAAGTATTACCAATTCGTTGCCCTTTAAGCACTTTTTTAAATGCATATAATTCATTCAATTCTCTTTCGTGTAATATCAAGACTTCTGGAGGCCAAGATACCTCACTAATTGATCATTAGACTTGTTAATACATACATACATACATACATACATACATACATATATATATTTTCAACTTACCTAACTATCTTTCGCTTAAATATCAAAGCTTGCTTAGACCAAAGCACCTAGCTAATCAATAATTAGGTTCATTTATTTTCTCTCTTTTTTTAGTTATAAATATATATACTCTATATTTAAAATAGGTCACGCTATCTGCAGTCCCTGACTTAAACCAATGTGTATGTGTATGAAAGATGCATAATCATGTAGACAAATTCTAAATGACATTCAATTTTCAAATTTTTCATCTCTTCTCAAAGAATTAAGGAATCTATCAAATTGATATTCATATCCAATTCAAACTATATAGTTACTTGATTGCATCTCAATTTTGTATTATTATCATCACATTTGCACATTTATCCTTGAATATTCTTTATTTAACTTTGCTATTTAATCCTCTTTTTGATTATGGTGTGTAGTTACTTAAATGAGAAGATACGGATACAAAAAACTTCTATTTTTTCCATAATTCTATCTATATTTAGATTTCAATTTAAATCAATTTGAAATCAAGAGAAAGAAAGGATAAATCATTGTCCTCACAATTCAAATTCAAAATTAGAAGATATATTTCTAAAAGATGGATAGGATACAGCTAATCCTAATAGGGATAAGGAGGATAATTCAAATTAAATGGAGTTCAAAATCAATTCAGACTCGGATTCAAACTAGTCACCTCTTAGTATTTGGATCATAATTTTCACTACAGATATTCAAATCTGATGATTCAAGATGTTACAAAGAGAGGACTTAATGGGCTACAATTTTTATGTTGACCATTCTTACCAATTCAGCCATCTGATGAGTTATATTTAGCAATAAACACGCTAACTTGCTGCAAATCAATTTAAAATTGAATTCCCATATTGAATTAGGATTGAATTAAACCTCCTAATTTGTATCTTATTGTGAATAGTTCTGAGGCCTATTTAAAGAGCTGAAATCTCTCATAATCAAGTATCTTCATATCAGAGATCAAACTTAGAATTTTTTTTAGATTCTCTTCTAAATTTCTTTTGTAATTTTTAGGATTTAGTTCTACTTCAAGCTTTGTAAAGAAGGAGGAGCCTCTTGTAAGTGAAGGTGACAGTATTAATAACAAGATTTTTCTTTCTAATTTATCTTTATTTACTTGCTTTCATTACTTGCTTTTTCTTTTATCATACTTTCTTTAGTTTTCACCATGAGTAGCTAATTTTCTTCATGACTTGTTAATATCTCCACCACTACTTCTAATTCTAGGCTAGAATAAACTAATTGGATCATATGCATGCTTAACGCTCAGATTAGTTAAAGTTCTTGAAGGCACATGATGATAACTAGTTAAATCCATATATGTTAATATTTTTTAATGATTTTTCTTATTCTATACTTAGATAGCTTTGATAGTTTAATGTTGAATCTTAGTTATTCTTCTTATTCTATTCTTAGAAGACTTTGATAGTTTAATATTAGGTCTTGGTTAGTGATTATTTCAAATAGGGTTTGGTTTTTTATCTTATATATCTTGCTTGAATTGAAGGCAACTCCAAGGTCTAACTTTTATGATCTAAAGTGAAGTTTAATCTAGCATAAGTTAGTAGTGGTAGATGATTAGTAAGTCTTATTTCTTTTTCTTTTAATCTTTTCAAAACTCTAGTTTCGAATCCAACCCTATTTTCACCATCATATTTCTTGAAATACACCTAGAGAGGGTGAATAGGTGTGCTAGCTAATCTAGGACAAATAATGTGGAATTAAAAACTTAATTGCAAACACACTATGTGTAACCAATAGTGAGTCTGAATTCTTCGTGAAGGGCTCTGGAGCTACTCCTCGAGATTCCTCAAAACTAAGAGTTGAGGTGCTATTAGAAGCTCTTTTGGTTCAACACAAGTGTGGGCACACAACCAATACCAAGCATGTATATGATATGAACAATATAAAACAATGCTAGATATAAGAGAGATAGAGTTGAGAGATAGTGGATCAAATACAAATACTAAGATATGTTTTGAAGTTCGAGCCACTGCTCTACATCCCCGCCTTCACAGAGAAGGATTTCCACTATGTCCACACAAGACCTTCCACAAAGGGACCTCCACCGAGGAATTACAACTCTACACCGAGAGTACACAACTTCTCTCTCAATACACAAACCTTTACACAAGAGGTGGGCACCTAGCTAAGTACAAAGCAAAGGAAAATACACTTAGTGATCAGAAAGATCACAAACAATCTCTCTTGTTGATCTTGAAAGATTACAAACAATTTTCTCACAATACAAAGATCCTAATGATAGATTTGAGATGATAGCTCAAGTATGTGAGAAAATAAAGTATTTGAAAATAAAACAACAAAGAAAATACTTAGGAAAAACTTCATGATGGATATATAGAATGAAAAACAAAATAAAATTTCCAAAGACTTGATTTTCTTTGATTTTTCAAAACTTTGAAAACCAATAAAGATAGAGAATTTTGGTACAAAAACTCATTTGAAAACATTGTTAAAAATACTTGAGAAGGTGGAAAAAATTGCTCTCATCTTGGTTAAAACTGGCCAAAGGAACCCATATTTATAGGGGATCCAAAATATAGCCGTTGGGGTCCAGGTCAGATCAAAACTGACCTGTCGGTCGACCGCCCGGTCGACCGGCCAACAGTCAGATTTCTGACCATTGAGGCTATCAGTCGACCTGCCGGTCGACCATCCCAGGGCAATTTTCCTGTTGGTCGACCGCCCGGTCGACACCAGAGAATTGGTCTCTCTGGCCGGTCGACCAGGGCCATTTCCAGATAGCAAACTCTCTGGAACGGTCAACCGCCTGGTCGACCGCTAAAGCCTGTGCACCTCTATGCACGTCAGTCGACCAGTACCGATCGACCGGTCGGTCGACCGTTAGCAGCCCTCAGCCAGGGTTTATAGGGTTTGAAAACTTGGTCTTGTAATACCTATAAAATCCCATAAAATCACATAAAATCCACAAAAATAAGTTCTTATAAATATTTGAAGAACAAATATGTATGACTAAAATTCAACACATATTTCAAACAATTTGAACTATTTTTGTGATATAGAAATTTAGTTTTAAACTAAAAGCGGTATTTTCCAAAACTTGGATTTTGAAATGAAAATTTGTTTTCTCCAAAACTTGTATAAATACAAAAAACATGATATAGAAACACTTTTGAAGCATATCATGTATGGATAAAATCTGATACACATATAAAAATATATTTATGTTTTTGACATTAAATCTAAAACTAAGTTTTGTTAAAAGCAAAACTTAAAACCATGAATTAGATATACATTACAGTAAGTTTCTAAACATTATGAACAAAATAATGTATATGGATGAATCCATTATACATATAAACTAAACTATTTTAGATGAAATCTATATATAAAACTAAAGATATGTTCTTTGAAAATTCAAAACCGGTTAAACCGAAACCAAAAACTATTTTAACTTTTGTGTGTGTGTGATCTTGAGCATATCAAGACTATTATATCTTTACACAGGATCTAAACAAAAACTAACTAAAACAAATCGAGGTCTTCTTATCGATCTTCATCTTCAAACCGACTCGATCCAAACTCGATCCAAATGAGTTTGACTCCTTCCGAGTGCTAGATGCGATCTTGATGTGCGAGCTCTTGAATCATCATGTGTTAGCTCAAAATTTTGACTTTGAATCCTTTGTTGAAGCTAATCACCTACTAAGATCTTGAATAATATCTGAAACTTATTAAACATAAGATCATTAGTAAACTAACCTTCATAAGTTAGTCATCATCAAAACTAAGGTGAAAGGCCTCTAGGCCAACATTTCTATCTCTAACATTTAACATAGTATTTTTTTCACAAAGAAGAACAACCTAACCAATCTAGCTTGTAAAAAGATAAAAGCTTCTATCACATTCCTCCCTGTGGATTTGACTCGCTTAGCCCTTACTACTACGAATAGATTTCGAAAGACAGAGACCTGCCTTCATCCAAATAACATCCTTCTAACTCTTAACTTTATCTCTGTTTTTTGGCAATCAAATTTTTGTGCCGTTACCGGGAGGGAACGATATTTTTTTTATTTACTAAGTGGTTAATTTTTCTTCTTTGTTTTTAATTCAACAGTAATCCATTGATTAAAGTGTTTAAAATACAGATAGACTTGCATCATAGGCATTTGTCTAGTTTTATTTATTTTAAATACTATTGAAGAGTGCTGAGATAAGGTACGTTTGCATTGCATCTAGATTAGGAAATACTTTTTGGTGATTTACAATTATTTTGAGTGATTACTTATCTATTTACTTGCACACGTCGCACTAAAACGACTTAAGGGCAAAACCCATAAGCAAGATAAGGTAGGGAAGTCATTACCCTCCCTTAGCTCACAAACATCTCCTCACTCACTAACCCAATCCTAATTAAAATCTGAGTAGACGTTGGCCTTAGGGACATCTCGGACTCACTAGGGGATTGACCTAAGGAGGAAGTTGTTAGAATTTGACTCTTGTCAAATCAGTGACTAGCAGGGGATTAAGAGATGAAACCTCAAAGATCAGTGGTTGGGGATAATTAGGCCCGTCGCTCTTATGTGGATACCTCCTACTGATATTTCCACCTATCTAGCCGATTAACTTGTGGTTAGATTCTGCAATATACCTCACATGGACAGTCTAACCAGTTAGGAGTCGTCTAGGTCTAAGGTCTATCCTAACTTAAACTAGATTTTTTTTCCTTTCCTTTTCTTTTGTTTGTTTATTTGTTTGTTTTGACATTTTTCTTGAGTATTATGGATTATAACCACAATTTTTTTAACTTTAATAATAATCCATATTTGCTCCGACTTCTTTTAACCGGATTACACCAACCCAGCATGGCATAACTTTACCCAACAATATTTTAACCAACCAAGTATGTCGGGTTGGTCTTATTCAAATCAACGTATACCCCAATCTCAAGTTTATGGACAAAATTGAAATAATCATCTCTACTCTTCACCGAGTCGATGGGATACAACGTCCAAGCCAAATTGTCAACAACCTTACTAACATCCACCTTCATATACTCTTTTTCAAGATCAACCTATAGAAGAAAAATTGGATTTAGAAAAGAGTTTTAAAGCCTTTCTTTAGTCCACACGTAAATTTGAAATCTCAACAGACTCAAGTATCCCACAAAAATTTTCAAATCCAAAATCCCTACTCCATGTTCCAAGTCCCACAACAAGAAAAAAAACCTACTGAATTAGGAATGAGTATGAAAAATCTGATTCAGTTCGAAAATGACTATACCCAATCTATCAATAGGCTAAAAGCACAAATGAGTCGTTTAATCAACATAGTGAAAGAAACGAATAAGGAAACTCTACCTAACACATTTTCGATCATTCCCGATTGCCCTAAACATTTTGATAGGAATCAAGAATCATGGTGTCTTGGAGACCTTAACCAAGATTCAATTTCATCACACCAACTTGAACTTGACTAATCTCAAATTTTTGACAAATTGGCAAGTTTTTCATTCAATAAGATTGAACTTGAATGTAAATGTGACCCCGATCCTCAACTTTGTGATTTAGTTCCAAACTTTGAATTTTTATTGACTCGGTATCCTTACCCAATTTGGACCCATTTCCCGAGCTCACATTGATTCTCGTGTTTATAGATCTTAAAATTGAATCATCTATTTTGGATAGTCACATTCCATTAATGGTAAATGAATGTGAATTTAAACTCTTTGATTTGGAACCTATAATTGAACCAAAACCGACTCTCGAAGCTAAACTTGATTTTCCCAAGTTAGTATTGGTTCACGGACTTTTCATTCTTGATCCGAAGTTAACCATTCCACCAAGTCACATTCTATTGTTGGACCAAAGTATAGCCATAATGACTCCGAGATGATATTCCAAGATTGATCATATAACCGGGATAATTTTCATGATAGGATCGTGCATGATCCTATTAAATCTAGGAGTGGTAACACTTTAAATAGGAAAGAGATCATAAAAGGTGGGTTCCATGAACCACCACATTATCTTGATTGGGTAGCAACGCTTGGCCCAATCTGACCACCACCGGAACCACCACCTTGAGGTAACATGTTTGCTTCTCTTTCTTCTTTTTCATGCATATATGCATTTCATTCATACAATGAGGACAATACATGAGATAGGTGTTGGGGAGGGTTTACTAACATACTAACATAGGTAGGTTTACTAACAAAAAAAAATTTTAAAATTTTTTTTGAAAAAGAAAATAATATTTTGATTTATTTTTGTAAGTAATTAAGCTAATTTTAAGGAATAAGAAAATCATAATTAGGATTTCTTAATACTTGGTCAAAATAAGATTATTTGTTTTAATTTTAGGTTTAGGAGGAAAAAATAGAAAAGTAATTTAGTCTGGATTTTTTCTTGATGAAATATGCTTACTTTATACACTTATACACTTAGGATTCAAAACAAAGTCACTTGTGCCTTAGAAAAATATATATATATGAAAAATAAACAAATCTAATTATTGATTCGTTACGTACTTTGGCCTAAAAAAGCCTTGGTATTTACGCGAAAGATAATTAGGTAAGTTTGAGAGAAAAAAGAGAAAAATATATAAATATGATATATGTATTAACACATCTAATAATCAATTAGTTTGGTACTAGGGTCTCAAAAAGCCTTGATACTTACATAAAAAAATATTAGATGAGTTATATATATTAATAAAAGGGGAAGTGCTTAAAGGGCAACGAAGCGGTAATACTTCGAACTTCTTTCAAAAAAAATTATATATGTATATATATATATATGTGTGTGTGTGTGTGTGTGTGTGTGTGTGTGTGTGTGTGTGTGTGTGTGAGAAAAATGTATATCAGCCTGCAGCTGAGAGAACTCTCTCAGCCTGCGGTGACGTGGCTCAATTTTGTCACTCCACTAACTTGCGGCCCGCTTATAGGAAGAAGTTAAATTACCAAATACCCCTTATGAAAAACTACTCTTTCGATAACTTTCGTTATTGTTTATTATTATTTGCCCAAAAGGTAATTTTTGGAGCGCACGTTGTCAGACTTAGGTTATTGTTTATTATTATTTTTCCCCTTTTTTTGCCGCTCTTTATAGGATTTAGGTTATTGTTTATAAATTATTTTTCCCCCTATTTCCTTACCTCTCTTTGTCAGATCTATGTTCTACTTTTCAGCCTGCGATAAACTTTTTTCTGAAAATATAAAACCAGCCTGCGATAAATTTTTTCTCTAAAATATTTAATGTCGACGTCTGAGCAGTCTACTGGCGATTTAAATATGGAAGATATTGCATCTGGTTCTACTTTCTCTCAGAATATTGAAAATCTTGAAGGGTTGACATCTTTGCATGCCGATCAACAGGTTTTAATTGTTTCAATTTTTTAAAAACAATTTCTTAAATATTGAATTTTTCTCTTTAGTCTATGTGGTACTGCGACCTATAACACATGTTTTAAAGTTTCAGAAATGCGACCGTTTTAATATTCGGTCGCAATCTTATTTGAAAATAATCTCCGGCTGTGAAATCTTTTTTTTTTTGGTGTGCGTCTTAGGTCGCAGTCTTTAGTAAGAAGTGATATAGATTTCTTCTCATACGGATAACTGCGATTTAGGTCGCATTCTTTTAGTAAGGAGTAATATAGATTTCTTCACATACGGATAACTGCGACTTAGGTTGCAGTCTTTAATAAGGAGTAATATAGATTTCATCTCGTATGTGAAATCTTTTTTTTTGTGACTGCGACTTAGGTCGCAGTCTTTAGTAAGAAGTGATATAGATTTCTTCTCATACGGATAACTGCGACTTAGGTCGCATTCTTTAGTAAGGAGTAATATAGATTTCTTCACATACGAATAATTGCGACTTAGGTCGCAGTCTTTAATAAGGAGTAATATAGATTTCATCTCTTATGCAACCTTGGTCGCAATTATATAACTTATATTTTAGACGTGTGATATCTAAAAATATTTATATTCATGTAATTCGTGTAATTGTTTTTTGTAGGATATGAATGCACATGGAGAAATGTCTGGAAGCTCAGATAAGTTTATAGGGAAACAGTTCCTGTCGGATATGGAAGCATACAATTTCTACAATTCTTTTGCAAGGAATAGAGGTTTTAGCGTGAGAAGAAAAGGTACAGATAAGTCACGGAAGCCTCCTTATGAGATTATTTGCAGAAAATTTTGTTGCAATAAGGAAGGTGTGAAGAAGTTGTGTGACAAAAGACAAGAGGGGCTTACAGTGCATCGTCGAATTGACACTAGAGTAGCTTGTCCTGCTGAGATGCATGTCCGTCTTCGTTTTCTTTTTGACAGAAGATATTGGGTTATCACAAAATTTGTTGATACCCATTCACATGAATTGTCAAGCCCGGATAAGGTACATCACCATTACTCTCACCAGACTCATCGTTCAAAGATTAGCAGAAGCATTATGAGCAATCTGGTTGATGTGGGAATGCGGCCTTCAAATATTTCCCGCGTTGTGAATGCAATGAGCCAGGGAGAAGGCTGTGAAGAAGTGAGCCCGCAACAAGTTATTGATTTTACTCGTCAACGTAGAAATAACTGCGGCCATGAGTTTATTTCTATTATCAAATATTTTCAAGAGAAAGCCGAGACCGATCCAGAATTCTTCTTTTCAAGTGAAGTCGATAACGCGGGCACACTTAGAAGCATTTTTTGGGCTGATGGAAGAGCTATTTCCTCGTATCTGAGGTTCTGTGATGTGATCGTTTTTGACACAACATACAGAACTAATCACTTGAGCTTGCCATTTGCTCCATTCACTGGAGTAAATCATCACCGACAGTCAATTTTGTTCGGCTGTGCATTGCTTGCTGATGAGCAGAGGGATACGTTTGTTTGGCTATTCCAAAAATGGCTCAAGTGTATGCATGGAGTTGAACCGAAGCTGATTATTACTGATCAGGATGCGCAGATTGGTGACGCCATCAAGATTGTTTTCCCAACTTCTCGGCACCGTTACTGTTTCTGGCATGTGCGGAAACATATTGCCGAGCAATAAATCCCAATGACAAACAAGTATGGAGAAGATATGGTCTCCGATTTCCATGCTTGGTACACCTCCCGTGATATAAGCACTTGTGAGGAACGATGGCGTCTGATGAAGGAAAAATATCATTTAGAAGAAGAAGAAGACAGTTGGTTGTTGAAGATGTACAGGCTTCGTGGACATTGGGTTAATGCATATCTCAAGGATGTTTTCTGTGCTGGAATGACAACCAGTCAGAGGTCCGAGAGTTTTAATTCCTTCTTTGATGGTTTTGTTAATGCAAACACGAAACTAGTGGAATTTGTTCACCAATATGATAAAGCTGTTGCTGCCTGTCGTACATCTGAATCTCTTCAAGATTTTCGGGGTTTGAATTCTGTGCCCAATTGTACATCGAATCCATATGAGATACAGGTTTCGAAGTTATATACACCGAAGATTTTTCAGTTGTTCCAAAAGGAATGGGCAGTTGTAATGACACTATTTTCAGAAGAGGTGGAACATGACAAATCTGGATCAACATATTTGGTTGGTGATTTTTCAGAATCAAAAGATAGCTGGGAAAAGGTCAGTTATGATAAGCGTGAGGAACTTCATGTTTCTTGTAGTTGCTCGTTATTTGAAACAGAGGATATCCTATGTAGACATATTCTGTATATTTTGTGGCGCAATCACATTACATATATACCAAATCATATATACTTCAGAGATGGAGGTTGGATGCTCGTTACAAAAACGTTGCAATTGAAAATGGCATCAGGCCTTTTCCCAGTCAAGGCACCCCACGGACGGCTAGATTGTGGACAATTCGTTCAAAATTTAATGCAATTATTGACATGATCGCTGATTCTGATATCCATCTTTCAAAGTTGGAGGCAGTTTTGGAAAGTTTTGCCCAAGAAACCACTAGAGAATACAGAGTCATGTCAGGAAATGATCATTCATCACAGCCTAAAACTACAGTTGGTTCCAGTGGATCTGTTGTCGTATTGCGAGATGGTGAAGAATTGAATATACGTGATCCAATTGGTCCTGTACCAACCAAGGGGAGGCCTAAAGCTGCATCCAGGCTTAAGTCTGGTTTTGAAGATTCTATATATCAGAAGGAAGTTAAGTGTAACCCCTGATCCCTGGTGTACGTATCACCGTATCAGTACGCGATACGACGTACAAAATTGATTTGACCTCCGTAGTAGTCCGATTGAGCTGATTTCAGTTTTAAAAATTATTTTCTAATATTTTAGATTTTTCAGGATTTTCTGAAATTTTTCTGGATTATTTTAGAAAATCTCCGTAGTCGGTGTCGACCGATACCGATAATCTGCCTTACGATTTTTATTTCACAAACGGAGTAGCATTTTGAGAATCCGCTTTCACCATGTGTCTTAAACTCGTATTATCTACGTTAGGGTATTTTGGGGATTTTTATGGATTTATCGAAATCCGGCCAAACCAGTGTCGCGCGGTACCGGCGACAACTTCCGGGATTTTTAATTTGCAAACCGAATTGAATTTCTTCAAACTGTTTTTCTCTTACGTCTCAGCATATATTCTCTATTTTCTGTAATTTTTGGACACCGTTCGGAGCTAGTCGAATTTTGGGCCGAATTAAATAATATTATTTAAATAATTTATATTCTTTTCTTTTCTTTTCTTTTCTTTTCCCTTCTTCCTTTCTCTGGGAGCTTCCTCCACCGCCCTAAACCCACCGCCTTCCTCCTCTTTAAATCCCTTCTCTCTCTCTCCCTAATACTCCAAACTCTCTCTCCCTCTAAATCTCTCTCTCTATTTCTCTCACTCTCTCTCTCTAATTAATATTCCTAATCAACTCTCTCCCTCTCTAAACTCTCTTCCCCTCTCCCTGTTCCAGGGCCGGCGCCACCGCACGCCCACGGCCGGCGCAGTCGCACGCCCACGGCAGGCGCCGCCGCGCGCCCCCCGGTCGGCGCCGCCGCCGCCACCCAACTCCTCCTCTTCTTCTCTCCTTCTTCTCCTCTTCTTCTTTTTCCTCTTCTTTTTCTCCTTCTCCAGCTACTGCTTCTCTCTCTCTCTCTCTCTCTCTTTTTCTCCCTCTCCCTCACCCCCTCTCTCTCACTCTCTGAGCCGCCGCCGGCGGCCGGGACGGCCGCCGGCAAGCCGGCCGGCCGCGCAGAAGCAGCAGCAGCAAGCTGCTGCTGCTGTTATTCTTCTTTATTGGGTTTGGGTAAAACCCAAACCCAATAACCCTATTGGGTTCATGGATAAACCCAATAATTCCCCCCTCAACCCATTAACCCATTACCCATTAATTTAAATTATGGGTTTGGGTATTGGATCCAAACCCGACCCGCGAGCGACCCAAACCCGTTTCGAAATCCAATAAAGGTAAACTTGCAGAAAACCCCCTGCTCCATTTCCTTAATTGCATTTGAATTATTTTTATTTACATATTTAACCCCTTTCTGTTACTTTTAGTATTCGGGCGATATCTAGAGCATCCGGACTCCGATTTGGACGATTCTGGAACCGTTGTGATCGTGGGAAAGAGAGCTACCTTCCCATGGCCAGTTTGTGAGTGTTTTTCTTTTCTAAATTATATTTTACCATGTTTAGTGAAATTGATTGATAGATCTTGATTAGGGATAAAGACGGTAACTATTAATTATTAACTGGTAATTATTGGACAGTCATTGTAATAGGAATAACCACTACTATTGTACTAGTGATGTAATAACAATAAACACTGACATAGACAACTCGGACACGGTCAGCATACCTGCACAGCCACTGACACTCGGGCCACTATTTCACCATATTCTTGGACACTATTATGATTATGTCATGTATTGTATCACAGTGAGATAACTAGCGTCACATGTCTACTGATCCACGGTATTCGATGACACTACACTGTCACTAGATATGAATGCAAGACACCGTTAGGTCATGCACTGGTATCATCATTACACGGATACTGCAAGTTCACTGGACATGGTATTATATGATACACTGATCACTGTTATTACATGTACTATCACAGAGCGTACACGGACTATTGCGATATACCAATGTACGAACTACCGCATGTCATATTATTGTTAGCATCGTTACATGGATTCTCGGCATATCATTGTTACGCATGCATGTATGGTTTCCTTGTTCTTGTTATATAGATCCCCGTTCATATTACATATATTATTGTTCCATGTTATCCCCGTATTCCTGTTATATGCTTGTTTCCCGTTACTGATCTTGTTAATTCCCGTTACTGGATACATGAACTGTTGATATGCGATGTGTGCTACCCCACATCTACTGTTTCCCGTTTCCCGTTATCCTGTTAGCGCATGTTCTATTCTCGTATTACTTGGACCATGCACTGTTCTAGTACTCGATATACTGTGTAGTTCATACTTGTATTCTGGTACACCAGTTATTAGCACAGTCACGCCAGCGTCCGACGGAACATGTGTGGAACTAAGTGCCACACGGAGCAAAGTGCCACATCACACCTATCCGTGGTGGGGACCACCTCTTGAATCCGTGGGGGCCACCTCTAGAATCCTCACTCCGTCTGGTGTTGGGTGACGAGGATGTCTCCGGTGTTCTTGTTATTGATATTGTTACTGACCAGACTCAGTATTCTTGTTATATATGGTATTCCCGTTATACGCACGGTCATGCTGGCGTCCGGCACATGGTGTGTGGAACTAAGTGCCACACGGAACAAAGTGCCACACCACAGACATGGTGGGGGCCACCTCTTGAATCCGTAGGGGCCACCTCTAGAATCCCACATCGCGAGGTGTCGGCATGATGGAGGCATCCTCAGTGCACTTACTATTCAGACCCAGTACATGATACATTTAATAACCCAACAATAGTGACGTCAGGAATACTTGTTATTTGGTCACTCTCTCGTTTGGATAATGGTACCCGTAGGCCATGTCCGGATGGGTTCGACTGGAGTGCGGCTCCAGTATGAACTGCCAGTGGTATGGGACACTGGAAGAGATTGATTAAAATACCAGGTGGTACTGATTGTGATTATTGGGTAAATAACATGACTTGCCTGATACGTGTATACTATTGTTTGGTTGTACTTGTTACTGTTCCTGATACGTTATCCGCTATCATGTTACATGTATAACTTTACCTGGTACATGTTACACTTTCTGTGGTGGCATACTACTTATGTCTATGTATACTCTTCAGTGCATATATTCTGTTTTCTGTATACCTTGCAGACATCATGACTGTTTATGTACAACACCGTATTACGTTTATATGGCATATGCCCGTCTGCATGTTCACTTCTATCACATCACCACTAGCATGTTCATTTCTATCACGTCACCACTAGACAACATTATTTATTATATAAAACTGGATATGACTATAGACATGGCCTGATGATAACATGCTAGGTGGAGTATCGTGCTTATATTACTATAGTATATATTACTGCCTCCTTCATTTTACCACTCACTAGGTCGCTTTCTGACGACCCTGGGTTTGCGTGCCCAGGTTGGAGATCCGAGTTATCGTATTGTCAGATCATCTATTGTGCACATAGGAGACTCATCATCAAGACCCTTCATAGGTATCTTTATGTTTTATTGCTGTTATCTTATTTATCCCTGTTCTTCCTATCTGTTATGATCGCTAACCTCTTTCTGCAGGTATTATTGTACTTATTTAATGCTGGAACTCGTGTATATATGGAGGCTATTTCCTGTACTGAGGCTTAGCGTACGTACGTGAGGGTATCTCCGCCCTGCGTATGTACGTCGTCATAACGTCCCCGTACCTGCGGGATCGGGGCGTTACATTAAGCATCGAAGATGTGGTAACTGCCAAGAGCTGGGCCATTACAGGACTGGTTGTCCGTTACTGGTATTACATTAAACCTGTTAATCATTTTTTTATAATGATGTATCTTTAAAATTCTTACTATTTCCTTTTTAATGGCAGAAGAAGTAGGTTTGGTTTGCCTCCATCTTGAAGGAACAAAGACTTCAATTTTTCATGAAGTGCGATCAGGGTCGCACAGTGTAGAGAGATTCATGTCGCAGTCTGCCACTGGCGTGTCATTATAATCAGATTTATTATCATTCTTTGATTTCTACTGTATTATTTTTGTAAGTAGTTGTACTTTAAAGTTTTACTGCTACAAAATTCTCCTATATAGTTTAATTTTTGTGTATATAATGTAGACAGAGACTTTGGTCGCAGTGTACATGGTTAATTGCGACCAAGGTCGCAGTGTTGTTATTGATAAAGAGGGCCAGCAACTGCAATCTAGGGTCGCAGTACATTGACTGCGACTTAGGTCGCAGTACGTTAGGTAGGTGTTTCCTTTATATTAACACGCATAGCGACCAAGGTCGCAGTGTTGTTGTTGATTAAGACTGCCGCCAGCAACTGCGACCAAGGTCGCAGTGTATTTTATTAGGACTGCGGCCAGCAACTGCGACCAAAGTCGCAACCTTCATTTTAAAATTTTATTCGGGTGAAATAATTTAATTATTAACTGCGACCTTGGTCGCAGTATATTCGTTATGCGTAAACATCAATAAAGACTATTAGTAGAATATTTAAATGAAGGTTTGTAACAATTGTACAGCATTTCAACCAAGACATAGTAGTAAAAACTGTAATTCACACAATTAACCTTAGAAAACAGAGTTATATATATTTTAAAAAAAACAAAATACAATTTTAAACTTCTAATCCTCGTCATCACCATCATAATCAGATTCGTCGTCAAGAGTATGACCGCTTTCGTCTTCCGTATCGCTTTCCGTCCCTTCCACCTCTTCAGCGACAATCTCCTCTTCGCTTTCTTCCTCTTCATATATGTATTTTGGTTCATCAATGAACTCCCAGAACGGGTCGTCTGTATCAAGCTCATCCTCTGACCCGTAGCGAGGCATCGCTTCAGAACTATACATCCAATCATCATTAGATGATTGGCTTCTTTCCGGTGAAGACAGTGGAGAAGACATTTTTGAATCTATTTCCGAATAGTGAGAGTAACGAGTTTTAGCAAAAACAATTTAGTATGTTTATAATCCTGTCCTGATGACCCTTTATATATTTTTAATCTCGGAATTCCAAAAGGTTTAATCTCTCGAACGACGTGAATATCTCCCAAATTTATTTTCTACCTTTTCCCAAAAATTGTATACTTTCTAGGTGACTGTTCAGTTATCCAAAACAGTTTAAAAGTTAATACACTCTTACATTAAATTATTTTGAACTCCAAAACAGTTCATTATTGCGACCATAGTCGCATTGGGAAGTGATAAATGATTAAGTAACTGCGACCATGATCGCTGTCTCGATTAAAGTATCGCCGTATAAGGAAACACTGTAAATCAAACAGGTCATTAATTTATTGAAATCAATCTCAAAAATCTGTAATAATCTTTCTTTCTGCAATGTCAATAGGAAAAAAATTAGTATTAATCAGAATACCAAGGTCGCAGTGTTTGTTGTTGATTAAGACTGCCGCCAGGAACTGCGACCAAGGTCGCAGTGTTGTTGATTAAGACTGCGGGCAGCAACTGCGACCAAAGTCGCAAACTTCATTTTAAAATTAAATTCGGGTGAAATAATCTAAAGTTTCAAAATCTCTTTCTTATTTGCGAACATGGTCCAAAGATTTTTAAAAAAAAATAAAAAGACTTAAACGGAAATAAATCTGGAAAAAATTTAAAACAATTAAAATACACAAACCCTAAATTTTTTTGAAAAATATCATTTTTCTATTACCTTTTTCGGCGGATGATTTCTATGGCGCCATGTGTTGCAAATATATTTTTAAAAAAACGGATCAAATTTGTGAAATAAAAGAACAAGTTGGATCAGAATGATCGGGTGAAATTTTAGAGCTGAAATTTTTTTTTGAAAGGCAACTTTTTTACATAAGGTAAAAAGATGTGACAGAGGGTATTTTCGGAAGATACATTGTTGAGGTGACTGAAATTAAATTGGGCGGGATTTTTCATCTTTTTGTCCGCCAAAATTTATGACAGGTATGTGGCTATGATGTTGCCACGTCCTGCCGGCTGAGAAACTCTCTCAGCCTGCCGGCTGAGGTACAGTAACCCCTATATATATATATATATATATATATATATATATATATATATATATATATATATATATATATATATATATATATAAAGGTATAAGAGTTGAAGATGAAGAATTCCGAGTCAAAAATTCATGATCACAAAAGTGCATATGACTTAGGGTAAAAGAATAGACTAAGTGAGAAATTCAGTTTTAATCCTAACCTAAATTGATAATAAATACTTGTATAGAGACTAAGTATAGGAATGAATAATTAGGTGATCCAGAGACTTATAGATTAACTTGATTTTTGCAAAAACCTTTCAAATATTTTTTCTTTCAAAATAAATTTTGAAAACACCAACACTTTATTTTTCTTTCTCTATGAATTTTGTGGGTGTAATTCACTGAAAATTCTCATGAGACAAAACTCGTCCTCTAGGGGTAACCTAGAGGTTTAACAGCTTGTTGTACGTGCTAACTATAACCGTGATTCTTAACAAAGTTAGGTTAGATTAATTTTTCTTTTTTAGTTTTGCTCGACGATGAACAAAAGATAGGTGTGAGGGTGTAATTGCATCTCAATTTTGCATTATTATCATCACATTTGCACATTTATCCTTGATTATTTTTTATTTTACTTTGCTATTTAACCCTCTTTTTTATTATGGTTTGTAGTTACTTAAATGAGAAGAAAAGGATACAAGAAGCTTCTATTTTATCCCTAATCCTATCTAAATTTGAGTTTCAATTTAAATCAATTTGAAATCAAGAGAAGGAAAGAATAAATCATCATGTTCACAAATCAAACTCAAAATCAGAAGATATATTTCTAGAAATGGATGGGATAAAACTAATCCTAATTGGAGATCAGAAGGATAATTAAAATTATTAGAGTTCAAAATCAATTCAGACTCAGATTTAGACTGGACCTTAGTATTTGGATCATAATTTTTGCTACAATATTCAAATCTGATGATTCAAATGCTACAGAAAGAGACTTAAAAGGGTACAATTCTTATGTTGATCACTTTCTCCAATTCAGCCGTCTGATGAGTCATATTCAGCAATCAACATGCCGACTTGCTGCAGATTAATTCAGAATTGAATTTTCATATTGAATTAGAATTGAGTTAAACCTCCTAATTTGTATCTTATTATGATTGGCTCTGAGGCTTATTTAAATTGAGATCTCTCATAAAAAAGCATCTCCACATCAGAGATCATTACTTAGGATTTTTCCTTAGTTTTTCTTTCAAATTTCTGTTGTAATTTTTAGGGTCTAATTCTACTTCAAGCTTTGTAAAAAAAGAGGAGGCTCTTGTAATTGAAGGTGGCAACAACAATAACAAAGTTTTTCTTTCTAATTTATTTTTATTTACTTACTTTTTTACTTGCTTTCTCTTTTTTCATGCTTTATTTAGATTCTCTCATGAGTAGCTAATCTTTTACATGGCTTATTAATCACTATCCAGTACTATTTCTAATTCTATGTTAGAACAAGCCAATTAGATCTTATGCATACTTAAACACTAAAAATAGCTAATACTCTTGAAGATACATGACGATAGTTAAATCTATTATTTACTAATATTTCCCAATGATTTTTCTTATTCTATGCTGAGATAGCCTTGATAGTTTAATGTTGTTTATTCTTCTTATTTTATACTTAGAAAACTTTGATAGTTTAACATTAAGCCATGATTAGTGATTATTTCAAATAGGGTTTCTCCATCTTATGTATCTTACTTGAATTGAATGCAACTCTAAGGTATAGGTTTTATGATTCAAAATGAAGTTTAATCTAGCATAAGTTAGTAAGTTAGTGATGGTAGATGATTAGTAAGCAATGTTCTTTTAATTTTTTTCAAAACTTTAATCTTCAAAACTAAATCATATCTTCATCTTATTTCTACCTCTAACACTTAACATAAACTTTTTCTTTCTTTTTCGAAGAAGAACTATTAGCCTACTTTGTATTTTAAAAAAAATATCGAAAAACTTCTATCACATTCCTCCCTGTGGATTCAACCCGCATAGCCCTTGCTACCGTGGATAAATTACGGAAGGCAGAGACACCACCAATAATCAGATAACATCATTCTAACTTTAACTCTATCTCTATTTTTCAGCAAACACTGGGCGGTCGACCGACTGATAAGCTTTTGGTCTTGGTTGAGACCGATTCACCGGGCAGTCGATCGAAGTCCAACGGATATTTCAAAATTTTGAACTGTCAGTTGACCGGCCAGTCGACCGAAGTTCTGCCAAAAGCTACAATAACGACTAGTTTTTAAAATCTGATTTTTAACTTATTCCTCAACAGGTAATTTTGCTCTTTTTTAGTCTAATCTTTCTTCTAATGACCTGATATGCTCTTCTAACAGTATTTTATCATTTGCCTATATATATGGTTCATTTGTAGAGGATTACTAATGAATAGTTCAGAAATATTTGAAAAATCAAGTTTATTCAAAGGCAAAGATTTCAAGTTTTCTTGCTTCAAGTGCACGTATTCCAAAACCCAATTTCTACAATTTTTTAGCTTTTAAATTGATTCATTTCAACTGATTTTCTCTTTCATAATTTTCTTGAGCTCCATCTCACATCAAATACTATAGGAAGTTGTAAAAGGATTGTTTGTGATATTTGTGGTCACCAAGAACTTGTAAACCTCATTAGCTTTATGCTACCTCTTGTGTAGAGGATTGAGAGTTGGAATTGTGTACTCCGGTCTTGTGTAAACCATTATAGTTCCTTTGTAGAGGCACCTTTGTGGAAAGATCCTTAGTGGATAGTGAAATCCTTCACGCGGTGAAGGCGGGGCTGTAGAGCTAGGTGCTATTTGCGATTACTTTCTCTCTTGCTATACTCTACTTGCTATTGCTTACACTTGTGTTTTACATTCATTTCCACTTGCTATTCATTGGTAGCATCATTTTTACTTGTTGGTTTTCACTCTCTAAATCAACATGGCAATTGAGCACCTCAATTTATTGTCTAGAAGAATATAAAGGAGAAGTTTTAGAGCCTGTTCATAGGGAATCCGACTTCACTTCTTGATTTGAATTGACCGTTTGCATCATTCATTTTATTAATTGTCACATTTCCGCATTATTTACTCTTAGATTAATACTACACCTATTCACCCCCTCTAAGCGTACTTTCATGTGAGAGAGAGAGAGAGAGTTGAGAGAGAGAATAAATAGAAAGAGAGAAGATGCGTTTGAGCTTGGTCTAATTTTAGATTTTATTTTTCTTTTTTTGTAAAGCCCAAAGGAGTGGGTCTACGAAGAGATGCTTAAAAGATATAAATCCCATAAAACAATATGCCGATTATACTATTATGATTTAGTCCACTTGGGGTGAGATAAGAATACTCTTTTTTTTATTTATGTTTATAATACTTGGTTATGTTATTTGTATCTAATATATATTTTTGTATCCAATATATATTAAAGTCCTTGCAACTGTAATAAAGCTCTGAAATTAAGGTAAGGGTTGAGAATAATATATTTATATTCTAAAAATATATATTTTAAAAAATATATACCTAATGTTTCTTTAAAAACCTATTTAAAAAATATGCGTTTTAGCAAGAAAATATTGCACTATCTAATTGAGTCTTAATAATTTATGGAATTTAATATATAATAAGATTATATCGCGGATTAGAACAATCTAAACCCAAATATGAATTTAATAAGCTATTGTTCAATATGGATCCCAAAATGGATCAGAGATTTCTTCACGGGTTTGCATCCGACCCGTTTGCACCCGGACGGGTTTACTTTCGGGGCTCATTACTTTCGGGGCTCATTCTTATGTTAAAAACCCTTCCTTTTTTATTTTTTTCCGAGCAAAATTCAATCTTGTTTCTCTTTGGGCCGATCAGGCGAGCAGATCGATCTCAATTCCTTCAATCCGTTTTTTTGCTTCCTCGATCTCAATTTGAATTTGTGTTAATGGATTCCCAATTCGGAGGCAGCTGGATGATGATGCCGACCCCAAACTCGCTTATGGCGACGAGCTCTACTCCTCCCCAACCTCAGGAATCTCCTCCCTCTCTCATCAATCCCCAATACCACCAGCAACAACAACTCCACGTTCAACAACAATTTCAGCAGAAGCAGCAGCATCAATTACAACAGCAGCAACAACAGCAATTTCAGCAACAACAACAGTTTCAGCAGCAGCAACAATTTCAGCAACAACAGCAACAACAATTGCAACAGCAGCAGCAGCAGCAGCAACAATTACAGCAGCAGCAGCAGCAGCACCAGTCTCTTGCCTCTCACTTCCATCTTCTCCATGTAAGTCTCTGATTCTACAATCGGCATCCATGGAAAAGGTTTTGTACCCTTTGGCCGTTGCTCTCGGAATGAATTCAAGGTGGTTATAATGAAAAAATTATTGCAAAATCAAAAGTAGTTTTAGTCTATGATGAAATGAATGAACCGTCAGAAGTTCTTATGAGGGTTTGAATGCTGTAACCATGGAGAAATATTTCTGTGGATGTTGCTCAAAATTAAAACTTTGGGTGTTGGGTATATAAGTAGTGGATTCTTAACGTTGCTTTATTACACTCTCTACACATGCATATGACCTTTACATTGCTTTGTTTAGACCTAAAATCACATTTCAAGCAGTTGGTAATATTTTCTAACCATAAAGATCATTCAAGGTGAATCCTTTGTAGTTGAGTTATTGAATTTGCTGTTCAACTGTATCATGTATTATATATTTCCCGATATCCCTGTTAGAAAGACTTGATATGAAACATATGACTTGTATAATGATGTTTCATATTGAAAAAATTGTAACACATCGAGTATGCATCGAACATCACAAGCTAATTTGCATGTAATGCGGACTGCTATCTTGATAAACTAGGATGTGACGCGATAGGGATACACTATTTAGTAAATACATTTTAATGTCGTAATAGTATATTTTTAACTAAAATATAAATGAGAACTAACCAACACGTATGAAAATTAAATATAGTAATTAATAAGAAGAAATGCATTGGTATTCTGTGCATTCATATTCCACAAAATAACAAGATGGAAAAAAATACTAAGTTCAAACTTTGTATAAACTAGAAGCTTAAAACCCCTCGTATAGAAATCTACAATACACTACACTATAACTTAAAACATTCCTTTTTTATTTACTTGTTGAAATCAGAGAAATAAAATAAAACATTTACGAATGAATTTGAATCACGAAAACCATAAGTTAAATATGATAATTTATTTTCTTTGCCTCAACTCTCTTATATGTCTTGGATACATCGTAGACCTCACTATATGGCGAAGTGTATCCAGCATAGTCCTCCAATTTTTAAAGTATCTGAGTATTTGATATGAACCCGACACTGGTGTGCTTACCCCTTTGGCATATCCTTGCTTCAAAGATCCCAAGATAACAACAACTGCAGGGGATAATATAATAATAATCGAGATCATGACCTCCCATAAACAAAGGAGTTATTTTGTTGATGGCAGAGTGATGATCATTCTGGATAAAATTCACTGTATAGAAATGCTTCTGTTTTCGGTATTCTGGTGATGTTTCATGGTTCGAGATCTTTCTCCACAACTTATCTATGGATACAATGTCTATTATGATCAATTTGAATCTTGTTATAGTTCTAAATACTTTATTGAAGTCACAGTGGTTCATTCTTGGTTCATTGAGTATTCTGTCATGTTCATTCCGAGTCATAATATTTTGTGACTGATTTGCTGGAGTTCAAAAAATTTCATGATGATAGAGTATGAAAGTTGTTCTAGTTAGAGTATAATTTCATTCTAATTGAGTGTGATTTTTGACCAAGAGAGTGTCCACCATTTTGTTTTTTTTTTTTGGCTACATTTTGTTGCGATACTTATTGAGAAGTGAGGGGAAATAGACATTGTGTTTAACCTTTGCTTGGTTAAAATATTTGGATTTCAAAAGATTTGACTTGGGGTTAAATAAAACTTAATGTTTGTTTCTCATTTGGTGTGTGTAAGACTAGACCATATGATTTTACCATTTGAAGTAGTTTCTTATGTCTTGTCACAGTCACGTTTTCGGCTGCTTCTTACAGGAACACAAATTTTACTATACCTTCCCCTATAAAGTGGCAATGCTATATTCTCACTCATATAGACACAGTTGCCAGTGTCTCTAATCCACAGAAAGTAGAAGTAGCCGCCTTCTGCACTTTATGCTTGACCATGGATTCCTTTCTGAGGAGGCAGGAAGAGAGAGATAACAAACTCATAAATGAAAAGCAGGCTATGCATGGAAGTTGTTGCAGGTGAGAGAACCTTGGCATCGGTCAAAGGTTGATTAATCATGGTGGGAGCACTAATTAGGACTTGATTGTACTGGAGATTTTAGTGATATAAATGTGAATGGATATACATCTTATGTGGGCTGAAGGTGAGTAATTCATGAGCAAAACTAAAGTTGGTAAAGGTGTGAGAAACACGGCAGCTTGTCAGGGTTATGAACTTGAGATGCTGAAGTCCATTGATTAGCTTTCAACTACATATGCAAAGTTGGGATTGGCCTTGAAGTCCTTAAAGTTGCCACGTCATATTTAACTTAAATTTGAGGGTGGATAATCATGGATCAAATACATAGAATTCTAGAGGAAAGAGCTTCCAATAGCAGACTGGCATGCAATCATGTGCAGAGTGCATTTTCTATTTTGAATTATAATGATGAGTTTCCATCAGAATATTTGGAACTTCTTCTTTGAGTTTGTTTAGCTATGGGCCGCAAAGAATTCTCAGCATATGGCCTATGTCACTATTCTCAACCATGCAATAAATGAGGGGCAAAAAAAGAGGAGACAAAATTGACAATGAAGCTAGCATAGCCTGCCAGTCTAGAGTGCTTGGTCTGATGAATTTTTTTTTTCCAGATTTGTTCATCATTCAGTTTAGCAGCAAATTTACGAATAAGATGATCAGAGCCAACTGTGCACTTGATTTTATTATGTTAAAATGTTACTCATAAAGGCAAGATACATGCTCAAAAGAGAGTTGTAACAGAATCAGAAATAATGTCCAATTCCCTACTACTGGTTCCATTTGATCAGACATCAGGATTTGGGATTTGGTACTCCAGAATTCTCCTTTGAGTTAATCAAGTCCTTGGTACATTTGTGCGAGCCATTTTATAGTTAACAGTAGTTGATGATATTCTGTCTTTTAGGCCTGATTCATAAAGCCAAGAATGATAGATGAGGTTCTGTGCTACCTTTAAAAACTATACAACAATAACAACAACAACAACTAAGCCATTTGTCCCAAGTATTTGGGGTAGGCTACATGAACCAAAAGAGAATTACGCTGGATCGGGTACATGGATCAACTTTCTCCACTCTTTCCTATCGAGCAATATGCCTTCATTAAGACCTTTAGCCTCTATATCTTGTCGTATCACCTTCATCCATGTTTTCTTCGGTCTCCCTTGCGTTGTTTTTAACTTGCCTTAATTTATACTCTCTACTTGCCGGACTGGCACATCTGTAGGTCTACGTCGCACATGACCAAACTATCGTAGGCGGTTTTCTCTCATCTTCTCTTCTATAGGGGTTACGCCTATCTTAGTACGAATATCTTCATTTCTCATCTTATCTCTCCTCATGTTACCACACATCCAACAAAGCATGCACATCTCTGCTACACTCATCTTCTGGGCATGATTTCTCTTTATAGCCCAACATTTTGTGCCATATAACAAAGCTGGCCTAATAGCAGTCCGATAAAACTTTCCCTTTAGCCATAACGGAATGTTGTGGTCGCATAAAACTCATGTTGCACTCCTCCATTTCAACCAGCCGGCTTGGATCTTATGGTTGCAGCCAGCCACCTTTAAGAACTATACTAGGAAAAAAAAATCTGGTTCTTATAGTAGGACCTTGTTTTATATGCTTAATATTGAGGATTATCTAGATTGTTCATCTTGATTTGGGTTCCGTTGGGTATTTTGTTGTTTCATTGTTATAGTCAAGTTAAAGCTAATTTAGTGCAATTACATGCAGAAATATTGATGCATTTTGTAACATATGCAACTTACAGTATAAACTCATGGCTGAAGACGGCATTAGATATCCTGTGTTTTCATGGTTCCTTATGGTTTATGTCCTTGCAGTTGGTGGAAAGTCTGGCAGAAATAACTGAAAATGGAACTCGAGACCAACATTCAGACGCACTGGTAAGGACCTCACCTTATCTTTGTCTTCGCTCCCACACACCACACATCTAATGTTGTGCTAATATTGGCATGAATGGCCAAACCATCATGGTTTCTTTATAAGCATTATTTTACATCACATCCCTTTATAGATTGTTAGAATCTAGTTGATGGATGATGTTAGTCACAGGCTAAAGAAAGTTACTTATCATTTGGATTCGGTTAAAGAAAAATTTATTTAGTTTGAATTTTTGTAATGTAATATACTGTTTCATAACCAAAACTGATGTCTATATTAATCTGTCAATATGGTCTCAAGTCTTGTATCGTGTTTCTCCATGATTTTATACTCTGTTATTTAATATCTTTGATTATAAATATGTACTCATGATATTTCAGAGTACATATTTAATATCTTTGATTATAAATATGTGCTCATGATATTTCAGAACCCAAAGTTACGCATTCTCTAAAGCTTGATAAGGATAATGCATGACAATAGCATAATATATTATGTTTCTTTTACATCACTCACATGAGGTCACATATTTATTTCTTTTTATCTCCCAATAGGTTAACGAATTGACCACGCATTTTGAAAAGTGTCAACAGCTGCTGAACTCAATATCAGGGTCCATTAGTACAAAGGCTATGGTGAGTGGAATCAATCTTGTATTTTTTGTTATCATACATTTTTTGTTGAATAACTGACAACTTTCTTTTACCTTTTATTTCTCTGTGCCTGTGCTGTTCTTTTGGGAGGTCGGGGTCCTCTGTATGTTCTCTTTTCCATTATGCTGGTTCTTTTTTTTTTCTTTTTCTTTTTCTTTTTTTTTTGGGGTTTGGATAACACTGACATCTGATTGATGGGACATGAATTGTTGGTTTTATTTCGTACCCATGGTGCATGTCCTCTTAAATTGTACTTCCCATTCATGGTGGTGGGTTTTGACATCAAAAGAAGATGAAAATAGTACATTAAGGGCGTATTTGGATTCATGGAAGTGGGAGGGAAATGGGAAGTGGGAAAACTTGTTTGTTTTTAACCGGAAATGAGAAATAAGAAACCCCTTTTCTTTTTACCCTTCCCTTTTACATTACCATTTTCTCACTTTCAGGGTGCTACAGTTAATTTTGTGATCCTGTGAATCTCACTTGAAATAAGTTATAGCTTAATGTATTAAATTTTGATGTGATGTAAATCTCAATGCATTTCAATTACAGTCAAAAAATGTTATTTCAGAATTAACATTTAATTTAATATTATTTTATGGTCAACTTTGTGGTCAACATTCCCACTTCCACTTCTACATTACTAACCAAGCACCTGAAAATACAATATATTTTTTCACTTACACTTTCATATTACAACCAAACACTGAAAATAAGAATTGCACAGACACTTTCACATTTCTCATCCTCATTTCTCACTTACACTTTTTCCTTCCACTTCTGTCAAGCCAAACAGGTCCTAAAGCATTTTGCTGTCCCGAATTGATTGGTGTATGGGTTTAGTTCGTTGAAGCAGAAATCAATGGAACTGCAAGATGAAGTAATTTAGTGGTTTATTTCTTAGTGTGTTCCTGACATGGGTGTTACCTACTTCTCCATGCGAACAAATGTGCTCTGCAAAACAAAACATTTTTTTCTTTTAACAAAGGTGTAGCCCCATTGATTGTGAAGGGAAAATAATAAAGAATTAAAGTCAGAAAGTTCTTAGTCTCTTCTCAATGTAACCGCGTAGTAAGGGCTAGACGGGTCGATCCACATGGAAGGATGCGATGGAAGCTTTTCGGAACGATTTCTCTAACAGTTAACGTGAAAAAAAGAGATATTGATTGTAAGAAAGAGATTTAATTAAGCAGAAGGAATTATAGTCCACTAATCATTTACCACAACCAAAGTATTAGTCTAAAAGAGTGAACATCATATTGAATCCATAAAGAATTATCTACCCTAGGGTTTTGATTGAGAATCAAGTAAGATGAATAAAAATTGTAAACCCTAATAGTGTGCACTAATTAAAATTAAACTGTAGTCCATCCTAATCTCTAAGCATAGCATAAGAAAAGTCTTGGTTTAAACTTGATGCTATCAAAGTATTTAAATATGAACTATTAATAACCATTAAGAAGTGCAATCCTAAAATAGTTAAACCTAATTATTTATTCATCTTCAAGAATACCAATTTAATCCTAGGGTTTCTAACAAATATGGATTTCAATTAGTTCATCTTTTAAACTAAACTTAGGTTGATCGAGAGATTAGCAAACTATAAGTTTAATTAGTTACTCATACTTTTATTTTTATTTTCAATTTTTATTATAAATGAGAAAAGTTGCATCAAAGTTCAAAGAAGAAAAACAAATAAGCTAAAGCAAAAAACTAAATTGAATTGAAAAGCAAGAAGAGTAAAAAGAATAAAAAACCTTATTTTACTGGATGTCACCGACCAATTACAAAGCTCTTCTGTTTCTTCAAGCAATCTTCTTCTCTAATAAAAAAATGAAATAATACAAGAAAATTCGGAAAGAAAAGAGAATCTAAAGAAACCCTAAGCCAGTGTTGTTAGAGGTGATCGAGGCGATGCGCCTCGGGCGCGAGGCGAAGCGAGGCGCAACAATGCACCCCGCATCGCAGGCGAGGCGCGTGCCCGAATGCGCCTCGCGCGAGGCGCGAGGCGATCACCTGTATGCGCTTATTATTTGTGGGTCGGTCAGGTTACAACCCGCTAATTTAGCAGGTAAACCTGGCCCGCTTAAGTTAGATAAAAAAGTAGAAATGAAAAAATCAACCTTTTTACTACAGGCGAACCCGATTTAGGGCAGAGCCCCCCCCCCCCCCCCCCGCGCATTCATCGCCGCCGCCCTCGTCACTATCGCCTCTGTTGTCGTCGCCATGTAAGCACTCTCTCTCCGCTCCAGCTTTCTCTTTGTCCCTCTCTTTCAACTCTCTTTTGATCTCTCTCTCTCTTCTCTCTCAGAGACAGATCTCTCCTCTCTGAGAGAGAAGAGAGACAGAGAGAGATTAAGAGAGAGGAAGAGGGGGAGAGAGCTGGAGAGGAAGAACGAGAAAGAAACAAAGAGAGATAGATCTGTCTCTGATGCATTTTTAGTGTAAATTTTTAGTGAATTTTTAGTGTAAATTTTTTATTGCATTTTTAGTGTGCATTTTTTTAATATTTTAGAATAAAAAAAGAATACATTCATAATCATGCGCCTCACTGAAGTATGTGCCTCACTGAATACATCCATAACACATCAATACAAAGAAAAGAATACATCCATACAAAAAAGAAATCCATAATACATCCATACATAGGAAAGAATACATTCATAATACATCCATACAAAAAGAAAAAATATGCGCCTCATTGAAGTGAGGCGATCGCCTCTCCTTGTGTAGGCTATCAAAAAATTACTGAAGACAAAGCCTCAGACGCGAACCTCCCAGACGTGGAGATCGCGTTCCAGCCTCAGACGCGGACCTCGCGTCCTTTGTCAGACACGGAGGTCGCCAGACGCGGACGTCGCATCCTTTCTCAGACGTGGAGGTAGCCAGATGCGGACCTCGCGTCCTTTGTCAAACACGGACCTCAGCCAGCTTCGCGTTTCAACTCAAACGCAAGCCTGAGCAGCTCCGCGTTCCAACACAGACGCGAGGCTGTGAGCTCCGCGTCTTAACATCAGAGTGAGGTCCGCGTTCAACGCGAGACCCGCGTTTCTGCTGTAACTGTCAGTCATGACTGCGTCAGTCACTCGCACGTTCTCCCCACTTAAAGGAGAGATTAATCCTTTTAATGGAGAGTTTTAAGGGGGCAGTTATACACTCCAATTTTCTCTCCACATAATGGGGAATAACTTCCCATTATGGAGAGATTTAAGGAGTTGGTTACACCCCTCCCATTATGGAGAGATTTAAGGGGTTGGTTACACCCCAATTCCTGTATAATAACTATGAATAGCTAGAAAAAAACAGGGACAGAAAAAAAGAGGAGACCTCTTTAGGGGGACCTCTGGAGGGGAGGCTCTGAAGGGGACCTCTAAAAAAAGGGACTGACGGAGAGTCCTGGTGGAGGAATTCAAGAAGCCATAGGTAAGGGGGAGAGCTACCTCAGCAGAGTTCGGCCTCGAAGCTCTTGGAGCCTGGGAAGAGTTCAACTCTTTCTGTTAACTTATCGAGCTTAAGTTCTTTAAATCTCTTTGAGATTCCATTATTGATAGGAGCTGTGCTACTCCACCAGTAGATCTAAAGAGAGGATCCACAAGAGAAACTTAATGTTCGGCCGGTCAACGGGGAACAAGGCTCACTCTCCACCGTTACATGAAGAACCCAGGTTTAAATAAAGAAGAGAATCAATCAAAAAGATTCCCTCTCTTTTGTAATAGGATTGTATCCGTTGTAATCTTCTATTCAATAAAAAGAATTTTGCAATTGTGATTTTTCTGACTCGTACACCTTGCGCCTTGCACTTTCTGTGTGCTGGATCCTTTGCGCCTCACACTGCGCCTCGCGCCTCATAACACTGCCCTAAGCTTGAGCTTGGCCCTTCCTCTATTGCTCTGCAGGGGTATTTATAGGAGAAAACCAGAGGTACCACGATTGTACTCTGCAAGGTTAATAAAAAATATAAAAAAACTAATCTATCTATCCTAATATCACTTTCGTAGGTACCACGATTGCACTTAGCATGTGCAACAAGCCGTTAAACCTTTACGTTACCCCTAGAGGACGAGTGTTGTCTCGTGAGGGTTTTCAGTGGATTACACCCACAAAATCCATAAAGAAAGAGAAAAAAAATGTTAGTATTTTTGAAAACACATTTTGAAATAGAAGAATATTTGAAGTATTATTGTAAGAGTTAAATAATTTATAAGTAATAGAAAAACCGAATTTTTCATTCCTACACTTAGTCTTTATTCGAAAACTTATTATCAATCAAGGTAGGGAGTCAACTTGAATTTCTCATCTAGTTTATTATTTTATCCTAAGTCATATGCACCTTCGTGACTGTGAAATTTTGACTAAGGGTTCTTTAACTCTAACTCTTATGCCTTATTATTTTTTTCTTTTTTCTTTTTTTTTTATTTTATTCCTTAGTTCTATTAGGCTTTCTAATCTGCCCATGTAACTAGCCTTTGATCGATGACTCCCAAACCAGACGGTCTTAGGGCATCGGGTGAGAAAACACCCCAAGGACTTAAGGACTCGAGCAAATAAGGCCACAAAACTAAGGATTTTATTATGTGAACCGCTTTTAGGTGTGAATACTTTTGCTTTTTGAGGCACAAATACCCAACTTAATCAAAGAATTTTTGATATATTATATACATATATATTATTATTTTTTTCCTTCAAATAAGGCATAAGAATCTTTGTTTTTGAGCCCTAACTGTGTAAGTGTGAAGCATGCATATTTCATCAAGGTAAAAATGAAGACTAAATTACTTTTTAAAATTTTCTTCCTAACCTTAGAAATCAAACAAATAATCTTATTTTGATCAAGTATAAGAAATCCTAATTATGAATTTCCTATTCCTTAAAGTTAACTTAATTTCTTGCAAAAAATATGTCAAGATATTGTTCTCTTTTCAAAAAGTTTTTTCATAAAGAAGAAAAAATAAATTATAAAGAAAAAGTAAAATGTTAAGTTTTTTTTCATTTTTTTGAAATAAAAAGAAAACCTATATTATGTTAGAACCCTTCCCCACACCTATCTCATGCATTGTCCTCAATGTATAAATAAAATGCATAAATGTATGAAGTAAAGTGTAAAAAGAGATAAAAAATAATAAGAATAATATACAAATATATGGACAACACATGCATCTCCCTCACTTAGATCTGTTTTAGGATTCATCCCTCTAGCTCGTTTCCCATCATTCCAATGGGTTCTCTTTATAGGACACAATGGGGAGGCTAATGTTTTCATTTTAATTTTCTTCCTCCCCAATCTCGTCTTCCTTAAGCTCTTCTTTCTCATATGTCCACATCCATTATTCAAAAATTGATTACCATCACACCTTTCAGTTGGAACTCCTCACTATGAATGTCTAGGAATTCTAGCTCAGTTCCATACATCTCCTCAAAACTTAGATCAATACTTTCTCCTGAAAATGTATAATTAACTAAAATATCCCTAATCGGTTCATCCAAACACAGGAGTTTTTTTTTCAAAGAGGTTTTCAAAGGTTAAATCAATCGGAGGTTCTTGAATTATATTCTCATGCGATATATCTTTGATTGGCTCATCGACAGTGAAGACACTCAAATCAAATTTTCTTTTTTAAAGGGAACTTTAAAATTAGAATCTCCAACATATGTCTTCTCATTAATATAATCGCACTTATCCTCAAAAATTCATCAAGAAATAGAGACTCATTCTCTATACCTTTACTTTCTTCTTTACAATTGTTCTCAATGAAGTTTATCTCAAATGTTTGGTCTTTTATCTTACGAGGTTGTTTTTCTAGCTTGAAGACATTGACCTCTTTAGTCATGTCTCTAAAGGTCAACCTCATTGATCTGTTCCTACAATTTATGATCGCATTTGCAGTTGCAAGGAACGGACGCCCTAAGATAACGGGAGTTTGAGACCTAGGAGTGGATACAGGTTGGGTCTCAAGAACAATAAAATCTACTAGGTAGATAAACTCCCCAACCCGGATAAGGATATCGGTAATTTCTCCTTTGGGAATTTTTACGGACCGGTCAGCTAATTGGATTGTAACTTTAGTCGGACTAAGCTCGCCCAACCCAAGTTGTTGGTAGACTAAGAAAGGGAGTAAGTTGATACTTGCTCCCAGATCAAGAAGTGCATGATTAATTACAGTTTGACCTATTGTGCAAGAAATGGTAGGGCAACTGGGATCCTTGTACTTGACAGGGATTTGATTGGACAATAGCTCACTAATGTTAGTGGCTAGAGAAACCTTCTTGGACACATTATCTTTCTCTTCTTGGTGCATATGTCGTTAAGAAATTTAGCATAGCTAGGGATTTGTTGGATTACATCAAGAAGAGGTACATTGATCTTGACTTCATTAAAAATCTCACGTACCTTATCCATTTGTGCACTTTGTTTGTTTTTAACCTATTTGGGTAGGCCGCTATAGGTGTGTGCACATTTCATCTGACTTATCTTTTTAGTGTTGTCAGAGTCAAGTTGAGGTGGAGTGGGATTAGGAGAGGCGAATGCTTGTTTTGAACTTGATGGTGTTGATATTTGGTTTTCAACTTGCTTTCTCGATCGCAATGTATGAATCAAATTACATTGGTTCATATGATCCTCTTGAGCCAAGTGAGCTTGACTAGAGTTCCTAGGGTTTGGTACCGGTTGACTAGGTAAAGTTCCTTTGGGCTTTTCACTTAGGGAACCGGCTAACTGACTCATTTGAACCTCTAACCTCAGTATGGCTTGTCCTGTGTTTTGCATGAAAGATGTAAGAATCTTCTCGAAATCGGTTGAGTTCTTTTCAACGTGGGGACCTTGGGGAACTTGGTTGGGAAATATTTGTTGGTAATTGGAAAAATTGGATTGATGGTTGGAAGGTGGGAATTGTTTATTTTGGCTCCATGAGAAATTCGGGTGATTCCTCCAGCCAGAATTGTAAGTTGGAGCGTAGGGATTGTTGGCGGGCCTTGTGAAGGCTGCATTCATATTTTCGGGCAATATTTGATGAGCTAAAAAGACGAGACATTTCTGGAACACGTGGTTCATGGCTTGACAATAAGTATAGCCCGCCGAAAATGTTGGGCTGACTTGGTTCACCAAGACTGGCTCTTTAGTTTCTAGAGCTTCTAGTCTTCACATCACAGTAGCTAGTTTAGCTTCAGTAGCTATGTTTGCCTCAATGGAATTGACACCTCCTTTAGAAGAACTAGGGTTGTTAATCCTAAATTTTTTTGGAGTTGGTTCCCATTGGATGGTCTTATCAGCCAAATCTTCATATAATAACCATCCTTCATCTTCGTTCTTTTTCAAAAATCCTCCTTGGCACATGGATTCTAATAGGGCTTTTGTTTGATATTCTAATCCATCATAAAGAGCTTGACAAAGTCGCCATTTCTCTATCCATGATGAGGGCATTGGGCAAGGAGGCCCTTAAAGCATTCGAAGTTTTTCCTAATTTGCTTAACTCTTTCAAAAAGGGTCATTAGCTGTTTGCTTAAACTGCAAGATGCTTTTCCTAATTTGCGCAGTCTTGTGAACGGGATAGAACTTCTTCAAAAAGGCCTTGATGAAATTATCCCATGATGATATGGAACCAGCTTCTAGACTGTAGAGCCATTTCTTTGCTAACTCTTTCAAAGAGAATGGGACAAAACGTAACTTAACGACGTCTACTCCTAGGTTGGATATTTTCATCATTAGACATACTTCCTTAAACTTCTTTATGAAAAATTATGCATCCTCGGATTCAAATCCATGAAACTTGGGAAGAGTGTTGATGTGTTGTGGTTTCAGCTCAAATTGGTTGTCTCCCACATTGGGAAGCTGAATGCAAGATGGAAGAGAGGTCCTGATAGGATAGAACCTATCTTGCAGTGATGGTGGTTGTGCCATGTGTGAATCAGGTTTTTATTCGGGTGGTGAACTGTTTCTAGTTAGTCTAGATGTGACTGAGTCTCTCGACCAAGTTGACATGCACGGTTAAACAAGCAAGTTCACCCAATAAATCAAGAAAAAAAAAAAGAAAAATCAAAAATCCTAATCTAGGGTAAGCCTGGACCTAGACGACTCCTAACTTTAGACTGTCTTTAGGAGGTATATTGTCGACCTCTAACTTTAGACTGTCTTTAGGAGGTATATTGCCGACCTTAACCACAAGTTAATCGGCCAGGTATGTGACAAGATCGGTGGGAGGTATCCGTCAAAGACGGGCCTAATTATGTCAAACCACCAACCTTCGGAGTTTCGCCCCTTAATCCCCTACCTTAGACACCGATTTGGCAAGAGTTAATTTCGAACAACTTCCTTCTTCAGTCAATCTCCTGATGAGTCCGAGTTAACCTAAGGCCAACGTCTAGGTAATTTTTATTTTAGGGTTAGGGTTGTGAGTGCAATGGAGATGATTTGTGGTCTAAGGAAGAGTAATGACGTCCCCACCTTATCTTTTTTATGGGTTTTGCCCTTAAAGTGATTTAGTGCACGTGTACACTCAAAAGCAGTAAATCAGCCAAGGGTGCTTCCTAGTCTATATGCAATGCGAACGTACCTTGTCGCCAGCACTCTTCAACAGAAATTAAGAAAATTTAAATAGGCACGTGCCTATGATGCAAGTGTCTAATTTTTTTTAATTAGTCAACTAATAAGTTACTGTTAATTAATTAGCAGTATGCAGCGTGATTACAGAAAAAATTATCAAAGCAGTAAAGAGAACTTTGCAATTTGCAGCAGCCTTGCAAAATTTGAAGCACAATTACGCTGCAATAAATTTTCCTGTTAGCAGATCCTGCAAAAAAAACAAAAATAAATAATTAGTTTTAGAGAATATCTTACCGTTCCCTCCCTGGCAACAGCGTCAAAATTTTGATTGAGAAGGAAAAATAATAAAGAAAGAGTTAAAGTTAGAAAGTTCTTAGTCTCTTCTCAATGTAACCGCGTAGTAAGGGCTAGACGGGTCGATCCATAGGGAAGGATGCGATGGAAGATTTTCGGAACGATTTCTCTAACAGTTAGCTTGAAAAAAAAGAGATATTGATTGTAAGAAAGAGATTTAATTAAGCAGAAGGAATTATAGTCCAATAATCATCTACACAACCAAAGTATTAGTCTAAAAGAGTGAACACATATTGAATCCATAAAGAATTATCTACCCTAGGGTTTTGATTGAGAATCAAATAAGATGAATAAAAATATTGTAAACCCTAATTAGTGTGCATTAATTAAAATTAAACTGTAGTCCATCCTAATCTCTAAGCATAGTATAAGAAAAGTCTTGGTTTAAACTTAACATGATGCTATCAAAGTATTTAAATATGAACTATGAATAACCATTAAGAAGTGCAACCCTAAAATAGTTAAACCTAATTATTTATTCATCTTCAAGAATACCAATTTAATCCTAGGGTTTCTAACAAATATGGATTTCAATCAGTTCATCTTTTAAACTAAACTTAGGTTGATTGAGAGATTAGTAAACTATAAGTTTAATTAGTTACTCATACTTTTATTTTTATTTTCAATTTATATGAATGAGAAAAGTTGCATCAAAGTTCAAAGAAAAAAACAAATAAGTTAAAGCAAAAAACTAAATTGAATTGAAAAACAAGAAAAGTAAAAAAGAATAAAGAACCTTATTTTATTGGATGTCACCGGCCAATTACAAAGCTCTTCTGTTTCTTCAAGCAATCTTCTTCTCTAAATAAAAAAAATGAAATAATACAATAAAATTCGGAAAGAAAAGAGAATATAAAGAAACCATTAGCTTGAGCTTCTGAGATCTGCCCTTCCTCTGTTGCTCTGCTGGGGTATTTATAGGAGAAAATCAGAGGGATAGGAAGCGTATGAAGATGAGAGGAGCTAAATATTTCTGAATTTGAATTCTTCTCTTATCTCCAAATTTGATTTGACTTATCCAGAATTTTATGTAGAAATTCAATCCTAATCTGCAACTTATTATCATGTTGATCGCTGAATATGGATCATCAGACGGCTGAATTTGAAAGTGTGATCAACGTAAGAGTTGTAGTCCTTCAAGTCTTCTTTCTGAAGCATCTTGAATCATCAAATTTGAGTTTCGATAGAGAAAGTTATGATTGAAATATTAAAGAGTGTCCAGTCTGAATCCGAATTAAATTCAAATTTTCTCTCCTTTATCTTCGTCTTGTGGTGCAAGAAAAATAGAAATCCATCTCTATCTTTAATTAGGATGATGATTCATCTTGTTTTATCCTTCTCCTCTAGGTTTTAAATCAAATTAATTTAAAACCCAAATTTAAATGAGATAGAAAAGATGTTTCCTTTATTTTCCCAATTAATCTTTATTTTCATATTTCTTTGGGCTTTTGACTTCTTTTCGGCTTTCTCTTGAACATTCTTGGATCATGGAGGCCTACACATTACTAAACAATAAATGAATTAAATAGTAATGTTTTATAAAAATTAAGTATGAAAATATGAATGAAAAAATGCATTATTGATGACCAATCACTCGTCTTGAACATGGAAACCCCACTTCTTACTGAGCCAGGCCTCAATGGCAATTGCTAAGTTCCGAGACTTGTGTATTCATGTTGTTTCTGGTGTATGCTTTTAGCGACTGTTGTAGAACTTGAAATGTTACTGCTGAATCATGACTCTAATTGGTGATACTGAAATGTGAAAAATTTAATTTCATCCCCATATAAATTTGAAACCATACTTCTGTACATATTTTATGCTCCTTGGTTGCATGAGCCCACAAGGTAGGTTTCCATGCCTACTAGTTGGCCGAGTAGGATATATTTCCAATCCCTCTCTTGTCGATGCTTCCCTTGGCTAGGAATATGACACATACACAGAAGGTTGATGTCAGGTTGACAACCACTTGTAAAATTTGATCAACAATACAATGGTTCCTTATTCTCGACAATCAACTCTATTTTGATGGAAAAGTTTTAAATGATAGACTATGATGACTTTGTGCATTTGCTAGATGTTACACACTGTTACAGTAACCATCCCTTTGCTGCTTGTGTGGTGTTGTCAGACAGTTGAAGGACAAAAGTGTAAGCTAAGAGAGACTAAACAACAGCTCAATCAGAGGAGGTGGGTGCTGCTTTACTAAAACTGTTAAATCGCTGAGATAAGTTTGGTTACGATTCTTCTTTTGTTTTGGTTGCTTAAATTGTGGCAGGGAGTTGATCTCCAAGTATAGAAGTACTGTCGAAGAGCTAGTTAGGCCAGATGGAAACAGATAGGTGCAAGGCTTTTGATCTCTTGGCAGTATGGCTTAACTCAAGAAAACTCTGGCTGGAGAGGTGAATTTTTTGTTAGATTTCTGCAATCAACTGCTTCAATTCTCATCTTATGATCACCATGAACCAGTAGACTGTTTGCCTGAGTTTGACTGTGTTGTACAACCGCGCTTTCCTTGTTCCAAGAAAAGTTATTTGTATGAAGTTTCATGGTTTTCTCATATTATATGTATAAATTCTTGCTTATATCAATCTAAGAATATATGCTTTCAAGTTTCAACTGGATGGTCTGCAGTAAATAGAAAAAAAGTGGTGCATAAAGCTAAGCATAGAGACAGTTCATAATGTCAGCAAATGATTGGTACAATTTTAGCAGTTTTTTAGTATGATTTGTTTGTAAATCATTGCATTCACTAATGATTGTTTGTTTAAAATTTTATTACAACTTTGGAATTGAGCTTTTGATCGCACATTGGTTATTTATCATATCAATGATGTCTATGGAATCAGATGCAAATCTTATCTCATGGGTACTGGGTGGTTGATTTTAAAATTTTCAAGGTAAAAATAAATGAAATACTCACGAATTATATAGTAGGAAAAATAAAATAATATTAAGTGAAAAATAGTTATTTTGCAACATCCAAATTGATCAACCATTAGTCTAGCTTAAAATAGGGTTCATGAACCATTCACTTGTCTGACACTTATGCTGTCATTGGTCATGTCTTTACACCATGTTCAACACTGCACATAAGGCTTATAATATCTGAAGGTAGACAGCCTAACTTTCAGCCTCACTATATGGCACCCAGAAACAAATACACAAATGATTCAGTTAGAAAAGTTAAGTTAGATACTTTCGAGTTTAATGGTAGATTAGAGTCCACTGCCTTTCTAAACTGGTTGGATAGGATGGATGAGTTTTTTGAGTGGTACATGTCTGATGCTCAGTGTATTAGTATGGCAAAGATTAAGTTAGTGAGCAATGCAAAATATTTCTGAAAAACAATTGCGCGTGATGTTGGCCTTAGGTGTTGTTCATCAATTTTATCATGAGATCAAATGAGAGATATACTAAAGGAAAAATATGTTTCAGCCTACTATGTGGCTGATTTATTAGATCAATTTCTTAACCTTAGGCAAAAGACCTCCACTTTCACTGAGTATATGTCCCAATTTGAGATATTGATGTTACGATGTGAGGCTGATAAGATCAAAGACTTCTTGTGTTTAGGTTTGTTAATGATTTAAGAGCAGAAAGCATGAAGTTAGGTCCACACACTCTATTTCTTGGATGTCGCATATCAAAATGTCTTAGACTATGAGAAGTGCGGGTCGTTCTTAGGCATATTTCTTTCAATCTGAATACTTATTCAAATTTCCTTAGCACCTTTCCTAGGTCTCACCTAATACCCAACCTATCAACAACGCACCACCATCATGGTCTACTCCTAGTGCCTCTTTCACTAGCTTGGTTATGACTACAACACTTGCTTCGTCTAGTGCTCCCCTTTTTACTTTTCAAATCGAGTGTCAACATTGTCATGCCAAAGGTCATATAGATTCTTATTATCCATAATGTACTTTAGTTATTGACTGTGAGGATGATAGCTTATTTGAGGATACTGATGAACTTTTAGTGAGACCCCTTAGAGCCCGATTATGATGAGGACCCTTCTGTGATGTATGAGGATGATTTCCCTTGATGAGGATTTTCTTTCAGTGCTGAGATGTATTTTATCCACCCTCCAATGATAGTAATTCATGAAAATACACAAGTATTTTTTCACACATTCGTTTCTATAAATGAAAAATCATGTTAGCTAGTCATTGATGGAGGTAGTTTCATGAACGTGATTTCTAAGTCCGTTGTTGATAATTTGCCTTTAAGACAGAGCGATATCATTGTCTATTTAAGGTAGCTTGATAGATAAGACTTTCTTACCTATTAAGGAATATTGTTTAGTCACTCTTAAGAGAGGACCGTATTCTAAGGACATCTACTGTGAGGTATTACCTATGAATGTTGCTCATCTTTTGCTAGGGCGTCCTTGATTGTATGATAATGTTGTGAAATATTACGGTCGTAATAACACATATAAATTCACACATGATAAAAAGATCATTCTTTTGAGACATGCAAAGCCAGTCACTAGCACCCTCCCTGTAGCCAAGTCATCTACCAGTATTATTCTAACCCAACGACTCTAAATCTTGACTCACAAATATTTTGAGAAAGAAAGTGTCGAGTTCGAGTTTGTCTTTACCTTAGTAGCTGCAGATAGTTTCACATACCTTCTGGGTCTTTGTCTACTCATTCCCCTGATATCTCCAGTCTATTTGATGAGTTTAGATATACTATGCCTGATGAGTTACTTGATGTTGTCACCTCCTAGAAGCATCCATATGCTATTGACTTAGTTCTAGATCATAGTTTCCTTACCTTCTCTATTACAGGATGAATCATGTAGAAAGAGTTGAGTTGAATATACAACTCAGAGGTCTTTGGGAGAGAGTTTTATTCGTCGTAGTCTTAGTCTTTATATTGTTCCTATTCTGTTAACTCCTAAGAAAAATGAATCTTGGAGAATGTGTGTACAAAATCAATCCATTAACAAAATTATAGTCAAGTATAGGTTTCCTATTCCTAAACTGGAGGATATGTTAGATGAGCTATGTGGTGCCAAATGAGTTTCTAAGATTGATTTGCGTAGTGTATACTATCCGATTAGAATTCGCCCTGGAGATGAATGAAAAAATGCCTTTAAGACACAGAATAGACTTTTTCAATAGTTAGTAATGTCTTTTAGAATGTCTAATGCCCCTAGCACCTTCATGAGGGTAATGACGCATGTCTTACGACCTTCTATAGGAAAATTTGTTGTTGTGTACTTTAATGACATACTCATTTACAACAAGACTGGGGATGAACATTTAACTCACCTCCGTAAGATTTTCTTGACTCTTCGTGCTGACAAGTTGTATGCAAACTTTTAGAAATGCTTTTTCATGCAAAATCAAGTGTTGTTCTTAAGTTTTATTGTGTCTGCCCAAGAAATTTAAATCTATAAGAGAGTGTCCAGAGCCTAAGACATTGACTGAAGTCCGTAGTTTTCATGATTTAGTATTCTTCTGTAAGAGATTCATTAAGAGATTTAGTATCATACCGCCCCTATCACTGAGTACTTGAAATTAGAAACTTCTAAATGGACCTCTGCTGCACATAAGGCCTACTTAGACATTAAGCAAAAAATGATGAAAACTCTTGTGTTATGAAACTCTAACCTTTCTAAGATTTTTGAAGTAGCTTGTGATGTTTCAAGTATAGGAACTGGAGATGTTATCAGTCAAGATGGTCACCATGTTGCTTACTTTAGTGAAAAACTTAATGATAAACAATGATATTCCACTTATGACAAAGAGTTTTATGTAGTGGTGCAATTTTTTCGTCATTGGTATTATTATCTGTTGCCTAAAGAGTTTGTTTTATATTCTGACATCAAGCCCTTTATTACCTTCATTCCCAGAGTAAGTTGAGCTCTAAACATATTAAGTGGGTTGAGTTTCTTTAAGATTATACATTTGTTCTGAATCATCGTACTGGAATAGACAATAAGGCTGCTAATGCTCTTAATTATGTTATCACCATTTTACACAACATGCAAAATTCTGTGATAGGTCTTGAGCGCCTTATGTTGGCCCGAAGGCCTTTCACCCTAGTTTTGATGATGACCAACTTATGAAGTTATGTTATTAATGATCTTGTGTTTAATAAGTTTCAGATATAGATCAAGATCATTATTGGTGATTAGCTTCAACAAAGGACTTGAAGTCAAGATTCGAAGTTAGCATGTATTAATTCAAGAGCTGAGCGTCAAGATCGCATCAAGAACTCGAGATGGAGTCATCGCTCTTTGGATCGTGCCTAGACCAAAGTCACTCTAGGTTTGTTTAGATGTTTAGTTTAGATCTTGTGTAAATATAGTATAGTTTTGAAATGCTCAAGTATACACACACACACAAAGTTTATAGTTTGGCTTTCGGTTTAACCATTTCACTTTCAAGAATACATCTTTTGGTTTTATGAAAAGATTTCATCAAAACAAGTTTTCAGGGTTTATATGTGTATTGAATTTCATCCATATACATTCATGCTTTATAATGTTTAGAAAAACTTATTTAGATGTATCTAGTTCACGTGTTTAAGTTTTATTTTTATTAAAACTTATTTTGGTATTTATTGTCAAAAACAAGTCTATATTCATTTGCTGTGTGTTTTGGATTCTATCCATGTACATCATGCTTCAAATGTGTTTCAATAACTTATTTTTGTATTTATACAAGTTTGAGGAAAAATTAGATTTCTATTTAGAAGTTTGGTTTTTGAAAAATATAATTTTTAGTTTAAGCTTTAAATACTTTACCTCAAAAATAGTTCAAATTGTTTGTAATATGTGTTGATTTTTGATCACGCATATTTGTACTTCAAAGTATTTATATGAACTTATTTTGTGGAATTTATTGAATTTTTATGGATTTAACAAGTTAGAGTTTAAAGTTGAAAATTTGGGTTTGGGTTGCTTGCGGTCGATCGACCGGTCGACCGAAGCCTGGCTCGGACGTGCACAGAAACATGCACATGCCCAGAGCCTTAGCTCAGTTGACCGACCGGTCAACTGTAGCAAGGATCGATTGACCGACTGGCTCAACCTAACTCTCGGGAAGGGGCCAGTCGACCAGGCAGTTGACCGACAGAGAGTTAAAACTCTCTGTTCCTTAGGGCCGGTCGCTGACAACCCCAACGGTCAGAAATCTGACTGCTAGCCGGTCGACCGGGCGATCAACCGACAGGTCATTTTTGACCTGTTCTAAGCCCTATCAGCTAGTTTTTGGTTGGCATATATAAAGGGGTTCTCTTGGCCAGTTTTCAACAAGGTTTTGAGAGCAATATTTTCTATCTTCTACAAAGTTTTTACAACAAGTTTTTAAATAAGTTTTTGAGCTACAAAATTTATATCTTTATTGTAACACCCCGCTCTCAGAATACGTACTTAGTTGCGTATTCAGATTTTTTGATCGTATTTTTCAATTTACTTCTTGTATTTGTTTTGTATTATGAATTATTTATATGATCGTTTTGCCTTGGATCTGGATTCATGAACTCGGAGTCAGCCCTAGTCTGAACCGGGAACCCGATCCTAGAGTATTACTCGATTTGGTCTTTCTGGTATTCAGATTTGATCGATTTTAGTTTCAAACATCGTTTTTCAATATTTTAGATTTTCTATGATTTTCTGGGATTTTCTTGAATTAAATTAGAAACCTTCAAAATCGGGGTCGACCAATGCCGCTGCTCGATTCTCAGATTTTTAATTTACAAACAGAGTTGAATTTCAAGAAACAGCTTTCACATTATTCTTAAAATGATATTTTTTATCTAAATGTATTTTCTAAGATTTTTCAGAATTTATCAAAATCCGGCCGACCCGGTGTAGACCGGTATCGACGGTGGACTTCAGGATTTTTATTTTGAAAATGAGATTGAATCTCTGAAAATTGATTTTGCCAAACATCTTAAAATAATATTTATTATTTTGAGAAGCTTTCCGAGCTATTTCAATTTTCGGACTTTTCCGGAGTTTTCGGTGTTTTCCACAGATACCGGAATTTTATCTAGATATTTTACTTTTCTCTTTTTCCATTTTCCTCTCTCTCTCCTCAGATGTGGGGATCACCGGACATAGATATGGTCTTTAATGCAGAGATTTGTTTCCGTTCTGTATTTAATTCACTTCAGATCAACTCCAATCAAGTCATTATGACCTTTTGTCTTTTCTGTCTAACGCGACTCTCGCGTTTTCTACTGGACGCGGATTTTATCTCCGCGTCTGGCTCTCTTTTGCCTAGACGCGGATCCCATTTTAATGAGACGCAGGTTTCATTTGTGCGTCTCATTTCTTTTGAACTCCAATGGCAAACTTGTAATAATCTTAACTTCCCCTTTATATATACACACCTTTTCTTCTCTCCCATTATTTTTCTTCCTCCTCCTTTCCTCCAACAGAGAACGAACAGTAGCCCAAAAATGTTGCCTCCTTGGCCGGCCACCCTCCATTTCCACAACCAACTCCACCACCAACTCCTCCATCAATTTCTCTTCCATATCCTCCTCCATTCCAACAACAACAACCTTAACACCAACCACACAACCATCTTCTCCTCCTTTTTCCATCAAAACAACCCATTAACTTTCAAAACTTCACCACCATTTCCACCACCACCTACACCACCTTGGCCACCACGAACCATGCCATCTTCCTCCCTTCGGAGAGCTCTTTCTAACGAGCTATAGCTTCGCTCTCCGAAATCCCTTTTGCAAAACTCCAATTTTCCATTTTTAACTACACTTGCACTCCACAATTTGCTTGGGCTTGGAGCTTTGGCCACCTTCTTCGGCCAACTCCGGCCGCCGCCGGCCAAGCCATGGTCGGCCTACCGCCCTTCTCTTCTTTCTTTCTTTCCTTTCTTTTGCTTTTCTTTCTTTCTTTCCTTCTTTCCTTTCCTTCCTTTTTCTTTTCTTTTCTTCTCTAATATTTCCCCTCAAACTTGCGTCTCTCCCTCTCCCATCACTGCGTCTCTCACTCTTCCCTGCGTCTCTCTCACATCTCCCTATCTCCCTCTTTCTCTTATATTTAATTGCTAGACGCGCCTCACCCCCCGCGTTCAAGCGATTCCTTAACGCGACCTTCGCGTTCTTGTATCAACGTGATGTGGAGCTCATGCTCGCGTCTGCGTTCTTCTCGTGTCCTTGCTTAAACGCGGGTCTTGAACCCCACGTTTGTGGCTTCTACGCGACGCGACCCGCGTCTGCGACTCCCGCGTCTTCAGTCTCTCTCCTCCTTTTTATTAGAACGCGTTTACGCGTTGGTTTCCTGGATTCTGGAGATCGGGGATTTCACAGTATTTTTCCGTATTTAGGCGAGTGTTCTCGCTTTCCTGTTGATTTCCCCTTTCATCGGGTCGACTTGTATATTCACAATTTGTGCTGTTTGGAACTAACACTTTTTGCAGGTACCCTTGCCTTCGGGCCTAACCTCTGGGTACAACCTTTGAGGTTTAAAGTCCTCTGGACTTTCTGTATGCTACGCCTGGTAGGCGGACCTAGCGTCAACACTTTATCGCTTACTCCGTTCGAGTGTAGTTACCCCGTGAGCATGGCTTCCCCGTGAGCGGTAGTATGGCGTTCATACGCTTGCTGCGACACGTGTGTCTAGCTATATTGCGAGCGGTAACCACGCCGAGCGTGATAGCATTTAGTGTTGTACATTAGCTTCGCTCCAGCTTGCTCAGCTCCGCTTGATTGTGCTCAGCTATTACTCTATCACTTGCCAAGTACATGCTTGATATGTTAATACTTGACATGCCATTACTTGATACTTATCATCTACATGCTAATACCTGTCACCTGTCTGTATCACTTGACAACTGATGTGTCATCACTTGACACCCGACATGCTACTACTTGACACCTGCTCCTGTTATGTTATCTCTTAACACTTGTCCCCTGTTATGACATGACTTATTACCTGTCACCTGCCTGATCACTTGTCATTGACATGTTAAAACCTGATACCTGTTATGATTAACTCTTTACTCATGATTATCACCTTACGGGAATGTAGTACCTGATCTCTTGTTATGTACCCCTGTTATGCCTGTTATGAACTCCTGTTATGCTTGTTATGTACTCTTGTTATGACCAGTTATTTTCCTACTCATTCCCATAATCTGATAATTATGTTTAGTAAGTCATAAAAAGGATAACTTTCACGGGGAACGGGAGGAAGTGATGGATGCCGGTATGATACCTTACTTATAGTAATGGAATACTAAACTGACGATTTGTGTTAGGGAGATTTCAGGCCCCCAGAAGATGCGTGTTAGGGGGATTTCAGGCCCCAATGGCTGTGTCCCGGGCGGACGAGAACTACTATAAGTATGAGCTATCAGTTCTTCATCAGCTTTCAATAACCAACCTCAACTTACTTATATATGGATGTATGTGTGTTGAGATGTACACCAGGACACATACCTAGATATATGGGTCAGACGAGTAATAATAATAAAATGCCAATATAATGACTTGTTATGTTGCTCTACAAACTTGGGTATACCACTTGTCTCGTCACAATTACTTTCATCAGGTTTTACATCAGATTTCTAGTTTATGATCATTACTATATTATATCTGCTTACATCCTGCTTTACCACTCGTATTCTACTCCTCTAGTCTCCTACTCTTATCTTATCATACCATGAGTATTCCCTGCTTGATATCAATTGCTGTATATCTACTTGCTCTTGCATACTTGTGCTCACGACACGGTTTTCAATACATGTTTATGACTTGGATTTATCGATACACATGTGCTTATCTCAGCACGCCATCTGGCTTTCGCATCACCACTCGCCGGGGAGTTCTGACTCCTCTGGATCCTCATGTCCAGGTTTTGAAGCTTGGAGCGTGTGGATTCTCTCAGTTGCTGATCAGAGTGGCGCAGTTGAAGCGTAGATCCCCAGCAGACCGTCCAGAGCCCTATCCTTCCAGGCCCCCCTACTCGGCTCTAGAGTTTTCCTGTTATGACTCTGAGCCTCCTTTTCTACTCTTCATATTTGTACATCTCTTTGTATTCTCGCAATTGTGCATATCAGTGATGTAATATTCATGTAATATTGTGTCACATCTGGTGATAACTTTGTAACTGTACTCATATGTTGGAATGTATAATGCACCACGTGCTTCCGTACTCTGATTCTTGCATGTACTGATGCTTAGCATTATAGCATATATACATGAGGGTATTTCCGACCTACGTATATGCGTCGCAGTAACGTCTCCGTACCCGCGGGATCGGGGCGTTACATTTATTTTATTTCAAAATTTTGAAAAATCAAAGAAAATCAAGTTTTGGGAATTCTAGTTTTGTTCTTCAATTTCTTCATTTATCAAGAAGTTTTCCCAAGAGTTTTCTTTGTGTTTCTTTTCTAAAAACTTTGTACACTCACATACTTGAGTTTTTCATTGCAAATCTATCCTCTAGGATCTTGTATTATAAGAGGTGTTTTGTTTATGGTCTTTTGAGATCACCAAGTTTTGTTTGTGATCTTTGTGGTCACTAAGTTATATTTTTTCTTTGCTTTGTACTTGGCTTTGTGCCTACCCCCTTGTGTAGAGGTGTGAGAGAGTTGGAGTTGTGTACTCTGGCTTGTAATCGTTATAATTCCTTGGTGGGGGTCCCTTTATGGAAGGTCCTTAGTGGACATAGTGAAAATCCTTCTTTGTGAAGGCGCGGACGTAGAGCAGTGGCTTGAACCTTGAAACATATCCTTGGTTTACGTTTGGATATCTCTATCTCTCAACTCTCTTAATGTCTTGCATTGCTACTCTTGCTCACATTCATACATGCTAGATATTGTTTATGTGCTCAACTAGTATTGAACCAAGAGAGCCATTGAAGCACTTCATTTAGTAATTTAGAGGAATCGTGAGGAGAAGCTCCAGAGCCCTTCACGGGGAATTCGGACTCACTCTTCGTTATACATTGTGTATTTGTTTAAAAGTTTTAATTTCACATTATTTGTCATATAGTAGCACTGCACCTATTCTCCCCCTCTAGGTGTATCTTCAATTAGTATCAGAGCCTACGCTCCTGCTATTCGGTTTAACCACCTAGGAGTGTGATCCTTTTTGCTAATCTAGTTATTTGCTTTACGCATATATTAGTTTACACGCATGAATTATCTTGCTCCATCTTTGTTTGATGTTTCTAACATTTACATGTGGATATTTAAAATGAGTTCATATCTTAAAGCATTAGGTTTGCATGTCTATCTTGCCACTACTAAAAGTTCTCATATTAATAATGGCAAGTATAGTGAGGGTAAAGCACAAGCTATGCATGCACTTAGGCAAACACGCAAAGATCATTTATCTATAGTTTCTCATTGTGATTCCGCTTTTGCAATATGGAATACTTTGACCTCTCTCAAGAAACAAATGACAAAACATTTTGGAGAAGGAATCTTTTGGAGTTGAGTCCGACCAAGCTTACTATATGGTCCAAGGGAATGACTTCTTGAGGTAACTTCGGACACTCATCTTGATGATTGTGCTAGCTCGTTCAATGATCATGATAGTATGGATGCACATGCTTTGAATGAAGAGCTTTCTATGTTTTGTGAAAACTTGCTTTCAAAATACAGAGTTTTGAAAAGCAAAAATTTTGATTTAAAGAGAAAATGAAATGTTGCGTTCAAAACTCGATTTGGTTTTAAAAGAGAAAGTTGAGGTTTCAAATGAAAGGGATTCATTGAAAACTCAACTTGATCTTGTTTTGAAGGAGAATGAGATTTTGAAGAATAAAAAAAATTTGATGTTGTTTTGAAGAAAAATGATGTTTTGTCTTCTAAACTTGAGTTTGCTTTAAAAGATAATGATTCTTTGAAAAAAAATTATTTTGATTTCTAAAGAATTGGAATGTATTTCTGTAGAAAATGTTTCTTTGAAAAATAACTTTGATCCTCATATTTGTCATGCTTCTATTGATTCATCCTTTTGTGATAAGAATTTGGTTTCTATTGATTGCTCCACTTCTTCTTCTATTGATAGTGATATTTGTATGTTGAAAAAGAGTGTTGATTGTTTGGGGTCCACTTTGAGCCAATGTGCTAGTAACTACAAGAGATTGGAATCCATATTTCGCAAGAAACATGCTTCACATTTGCATGCACACCCTCCACGGCATACACATGCTCATTATGTTCACACACACATGATTTTTTGTATGTTAGAGTGTACATTTGTACACATTATGGTCGTAAGGGCCATCTTACAAAGTTTTGTTATGATAAAATAAATGCTTTAAATTTTGCAAGTAAACATGTTTGGATTAGGAGAGATACTAACCCTGGAGGACCCAAGAAAGTTTGGGTACCAAAAATCATTCCTATTTCATTTGATGTAGGTGTGGTCTCTCACAAGACGTGAGAGTATTGGTGCCTTGGTGGTGGATGCGTTTGAGCTAAATGGACACTGCAAGCATGCATCACTATCAAGAAAGTTTTGGTGAGAGGACCACTATGTTTAAAGAAGTGGAGATTAGTTCAATTGATTTGGCAACTATCTCTAACTTCTATTTTATATTTTTAGCATATCTTGTTTAGCTTTACATGCTTTCATATTGGATGATTTTAGCATGTCATGGTTTTAATGTTCATTATAGTTAAATGCGATGCTTATTAGACTTGTGGTATACATATATAGTATTTGAGATACACCCATGATTATATTAATTTTGTATCTTTGTGTTCTCACTATAGTTTAGCTATTGTATATATCATAGTTCTAATAATACTTGCATTTACACTAATAGTTTCTCAACTATGTTTTGTTGGTTTTATGCATACCATGTTTTGATTACATGTCTAGATGTAACTTTTATTAAAACTTGTGTTTTATACTTGTACAATTAGTGAGCTACACTTGATTATTATGTTTGCATGATTTATTGTTCATGTGTACTCATTACATGTGCTTGTATGACCTAGTTTTGACGACTCTTATATTTATACTTGTATTTCTATATTTGCTATATATCACCCTTGTTCATGTTTTCATGAAAATGTGTTTAGCTTCATGTATATGTAAATTTTATCAAAACTATATGATATACATATTTTATTCTTGAGTCACTTGCATTATATGCCATGTACTCTATTGTGGACTCAATTCATATTTGAGATAAATATGTATGCTTTAGGTTTGACAAAACATTCATATTGCTTGAAGTTTGTTTAGTTTTTGATGAAAATATATATTTTTTCATATTTTATGGTTTCATGTTTATGAAAAGGAATTTCATATCTATTTTTGATGAAAATTGAGCTTCATTGCTTTATCTCCATGTATATGTTTCTTACATGATTTTTGTGCACTCGATATCTTTTGTTTACTCATGATTTTGGATTCATGAGCAACTATGTGCTTATAGATTTTGAGTGTCAATTTTTTTATGTAATTATCATATTTAATGGGATATATATGTTTTGTTTCTTGAAGGATTTCTAACTAGTTTTAAAATTACTTTAAATTAGTTCTTTATTCTTCAATTGGTAGTATTTTTAATAAATGCTAAACTATTTTCAAAATCATTATTTTTAAAAACTTCTACCCTTTAAGGGCGATTGGTTAGGCGACCATGCCTTGTACACTCTTTAATGACTATCTTTTTAAACATGTGCATGATAGGGTGGATGTTATGAGTTATACAAGATTTCAATGATATTTCATTTTTGTATACTCATGTTTTCTTATATATGTATGCATCATATCTCAATTGGTATCATATTTCAACTGGTATTTTAATTGATCATACATACATGTATATGATTTCTTGTGCTAAATTAAAAATGTTTATACATATATGCTTTATAGCACAAATTATTTTATGCTAAACTTGATTTAGTTCTAAATGTTAATTGGTATCTTTTACAAGCTTATGCATTGTTTTTGTTTGTATTTCAAAAAGGGGGAGAAAATTTTCTTGATTTTATTTTCAATCAGCATCTTACTCTCACTCTTTTTGAGAAAAATATGTTGTTTAGAAAATGCTTATATTTTCCTTATTGGTATTAATTGTTTACAATTGGTATCTATATTGCAAATAGTTTAGAATTTAAAAAGATTGATTTCATGAATTATTTATTTTCAATTGGTATAACTTTTATGATATCCATATTGTCTTTTCAATTGGTTTAGTTTATATGATATTCATGTTGTTTTCAATTGGTATATTTTTTGGTATCAAAATATTTTTTGTTTTTTATTTTCAATTGGTATATATTATCAATTGGTATTTTACCCCTTTGTTGATGATTGACAAAAGGGGGAGAATGATTTAGTGAATATATGCATGTTTATATGTGTTTTTGTATATATATATTTTATGCATATTTATATGCATATATTTTTCATGGTTTTGATATCTAAAAGTTCTTAATGCACATATCCATTCTATTGGTATCTGAGTTTATTGGTATCAGTGCTTAATTGAATATCTATATGTTTATGTTTGTTTTATGCTATGCATGAGTTAAGAGGGAGCTTCTATGAAGCTTATCTTTAATCCATGCATATATAATCTCATAAGTTTTGTCATCATCATAAAGGAGGAGATTGTTGGCCCGAGGCCTGTCACCCTAGTTTTGATGATGACTAACTTATGAAGTTATGTTAGTAATGATCTTGTATTAATAAGTTTTAGATATAGGTCAAGATCATTATTGGTGATTAGCTTCAACAAAGGACTTAAAGTCAAGATTCGAAACTAGCACGTGTTGATTCAAGAGCTCGAGCATCAAGATCATAACAAGAACTCGAGATGGATTCATCGCTCTTTGGATCGTGCCGAGACCAAAGTCACTCTAGGTTTATTTAGATATTTAGTTTGGATCTTGTGTGAGGATAATATAGTTTTTAATTGCTCAAGTATAACACACATACAAAGTTTATAGTTTGGTTTTTCGATTAAACTATTTCGCTTTCAAGAATATATCTTTTGGTTTCATGAATAGATTTCATCAAAACGAGTTTACATGGTTTATATGTGTATTGGATTTCATCTATATGCATTTATGCTTCATAATGTTTAGAAAATCTTATTTTGATGTATCTAGTTCATGTGTTTAAGTTTTATTTTTATCAAAACTTATTTTAGTATTTAATGTCAAAAATAAGTTTATATTCATTTACTATATGTATTGGATTCTATTCATGCACATCATGCTTCAAATGTGTTTCAATAACTTGTTTTTGTATTTATACAAGTTTGAGAAAAATCGAATTTCTATTTAGAAGCTTGGTTTTGGAAAATAAGGTTTTTAGTTTAAGCTTTAAATTCTTTACCTCAAAAATAGTTCAACTTTTTTGTAATATGTGTTGATTTTTTATCACACATATTTGTACTTCAAAGTATTTATATGAACTTATTTTGTGAAATTTATTGGAATTTATTGATTTTTTATGGATTTAACAAGTTAGAGTTTAAACCCTGAAAATTTGGGTTTGGGCTGCTTGCGGTCGACCGATCGGTCGATCGAAGCTTGGCTCAGTCGATCGGGCGGTCGACCGACGTGCATAGAAACATGCACATCCCAGAGCCTTTGCTCGATCGATCGACCGGTCGACCGTAGGAAGGATCGATCGACCGACTGATCGACCGACTGGCTCAACTCGACTCTCTGGTAGGGTCGGTCGACTGGGTGGTCGACTGACATAGAGTTAAAACTCTCTGAGCCTTGGGGCCGGTCGACCAACAACCCTAATGGTCAGAAATCTAACCGTTGGCCGGTCGACTAGGAGGTCGACCGATTGGTCATTTTTGATCTATTCTGAGCCCTGACTGCTAGTTTTTGGTTGGCCTATGTAAAAGGGTTCTCTTGGCCAGTTTTCAATAAGGTTTTTGAGAGCAATATTTTCCATCTTCTACAGAGTTTTTTACGACAAGTTTTTAAATAAGTTTTTGAGCTACAAATTCTATATTTTTATTTTGTTTCAAAGTTTTAAAAATCAAAGAAAATCAAGTTTTGGAAATTCTAGTTTTGTTCTTCAATTTCTTCATTTATCAAGAAGTTTTTCCTAAGAGTTTTTTTTGTGTTTCTTTTTGAAAAATTTGTGCACTCACATATTTGAGCTTTTCATTGCAAATCTATCCTCTAGGATCTTGTAATGTGATATTTGTTTTGTTTATGGTCTTTTGAGATCACCAAGTGTTATTTGTGATCTTTGTGGTCACTAAGTTGTATTTCTTTTTCTGCTTTGTGCCTGGCTTTGTGCCTGGCTTTATGCCTACCCTCTTGTGTAGAGGTGTGAAAGAGTTGGAGTTTGTGTACTCCAGTTTATAATCGTTGTAATTCCTCGGTGGAGGTCCCTTTGTGGAAGGTCCTTGCTGGACATAGTGGAATTCTTCTGTGTGAAGGCGGGGACGTAGAGCATGGCTCGAATCTCGAAACATATCCTTGTTTTTGCGTTTGGATATCTCTATCTCTCAACTCTCAACTCTCTTTATATCTTGCATTGCTACTCTTGCTCACCTTCATACATGCTAGATATTGTTGTGCTTACACTAGTATTGAACCAAGAGAGCTATTGAAGCACCTTAACTCGTAATTTAGAGGAATCGTGAGGAGAAGTTCCAGAGCCCTTTACGGGGATTACAGACTCACTCTTGGCTATACATTGTGTGTTTGTGTAAAAGTTTTAATTCCATATTATTGTCATATAGATTAGCATTGCACATATTCCCCCCTCTAGGTGTATTTTCACCTTAAGGATGAGTACCCTCAATGTCCAGATTTTGGTATCATTTATAAAGAGTCTTTGGATAACCCTAATCCTACACAAGGTGATTTTCTTATTAGGGAGGAGTATCTTTTTAAAGGTGTTAAATTGTTTATTCCTCATACTTCACTTAGAGATTTAGTTTAGGAACTACATGCTGGAGGTTTAGCTGGACATTTTGGTCGAGATAAAACCATTGTTTTGGTAGAAGATAGGTTTTATTAGCCTTCAGTGAAAAGAGATGTTGCCCACATTGTCTCTCAGTGTCGCATTTGTCAATTGAGTGAGTCTAATAAACACTAGTTCGTACACACCCTTTCTTGTTTATATACCTCTTGGAGAGATCTTAGCATGGACTTTAAGGTTGCCCAAAATTGTGCAAAAACATGATTCTATTTTTGTGTTGGTGGATAAATTTTCTAAAATGACTCACTACATCCCTTGTTCTCGAAGTATTGATGCCTCATATATGGCTAAATTGTTCTTTAAGGAGATTGTTAGGTTACATGACCTTCCAACCACGATCATGTCTGATAGGGATTTAAATTTGTTAGCTACTTTTGAAAAACTCTTTAGAAGTTGCTTGAGACTAGAATGAAGTTTTCTTCTTCTTTTCACCCTTAACTGATGGTCAAACTGAAATTGTTAATCGTATTTTAGGTGATTTCTTGATGTTTAGTTGAAAAAAAGCCTAAAAATTGGGACTTATGTTGTCACATGTTGAGTTTGCGTACAATAATTCTATTAACAGGTCGATAGATAAGAATCCTTTTGAGATTGTTCATGGTCTTTCTCCCCGCCAACCCATTGATTTTTTTTCTTTGCCTATTAATTATCGCCTGTCTGATTATGCCCAAGCTTTTATTGAACATATCCATAATTTGCACGCTGAGATTAGATGAAAAATTATTTTGAGTAATGGTACTTATAAACTTGTTGCTAATGCACATCGTAGGCATAGAGAATTTAATGGAAGGGATTATGTTATGGTGTTCGCATTTGTCCTGAATGCTATCTTAAACATACTTTTAAAAAGTTACATGCCCAAACTATTGGGCCTTACTCTATTCTTCATAAGCTTGGATCCAATGCTATTTAATTGATTTGTCATCAAATATGTGTGTAGTTTTTCAATGTGGCAGATTTATTCTCTTACCGAGGCACATTCGTGCCTCTAGTTTTGCCTTTGCTATTTCTGCATGCACGTCTTCTACTCCAGTTCCTCATGCTCCTTCTACTGCTTTAGGAATGCTAGATGAGATTCTTGATGTCTTGGATGATAAGTTTGTTCACATTTTGATGATGCTTAAATCACTGAAGAAGAATTATATCGCTTTGATCCTGGCCTTTTGGAGGGTTATTTACGCTTTACTTCGTCAAAAACGGGTTCTTTTCAACTGGGGAAATGATGGAGATTATAATTAGGAATTAATTATTTTGTTATTTATTTATTAATTTTTTAGATGTTATTTAATTTTGGATATTTAGAGTTTATTGATTATCAAGTTTTCTTTAGTTTTCTAGTTTGTATTAAATGCCTATCTATAAATATGTCTCTTTGTTTTCCTTACGGAAGAGACGTGTTTTATAAAAGTACAGATTATCAGACTTTCTCTCTCTAAATTCTTCTCTATCTTTCTTGAAATTTTCTCTTTTTCTCTTCTTTCTTTTTTTTTCTCTCTAGTTCTACACTAGTAGTTTAAACTCTTTTGCAATATATATATATTATATATATATATATATATAATAATATATATATATATATATATATATATATATATATATATATATATATATATATATAATATATTATATTATATCAGATTCAATGTGTTATAACCTCAAAGGCACTTGCCTTGTTACCACTTGTTGTGAAATGCCAACACAACAAGAGAAAACACTGAGGGGCTTGGCAAGCAAAGAAGCGATATACCACTAGTAAGAAATAAAGACTAATCATCACAAAACACAAGAACACCAGATTTAACATAATTCGGCAAGTGTGCCTTCTGTTGGCCCAAAGGCCCATCACTCTATTTTTGATGATGATTAACTCATGTAGTTATAGATTTAATGATCTTGTGTTTATTTAGTCTCAGATATTTGATCAAGATCTTAGTAGGTGTTTAGCTTCAACAAAGGATTTAAAGTCAAGTTTTGGAGCTAGCACATGTTGATTCAAGAGCTCGCACATCAAGATCGCATCTAGTACTCAAGAGGAGTCTAGCTTTTTGGATCAAGGTTTGGACCAAGTCAAGAAGGAGAAGAAGATTTTCAAGAGAATATTTTCAAGAAGACTTGTGCCATGGTTGTAAGTGTTAAGATTTATTTTTAGATAAAATGTAAAGGATAGATTAGTTGGTGGATTGCTCAAGTTCATACACACACAGACAAAATTTATATGTGCTTTCATAAGAGAGTTTTTGTTTTAGAAAATACCGGTTTGATTTTAAGCTTCAAAATATACAAATGTTTTATCTAAACTTATTTTAGAGCTTATTGTCAAAAAAAATAGATATTTCATCATAAATGTGTAGTGGATCATATCCATACACACTAAGCTTCAAAAGTGTTTAAAATATCTTGTTTGTGTTTTGAGAAGTTTTGAAAAAATTGATTTTGAGAAATACAGATTTTTGTTTAAACTAAAATTTTATATTACAAAAATAGTTCAAAATGTTTGTAATGTGTTTTAATTTTTAATCAAATATGTTTGTATATCAAAGTATATTAATGAACTTATTTTTGTAGAATTTATGAGAATTTATGGGATTTTATTGCAGGTAAAAAGACCAAGTTTTAATCCCTTTACATTTGTTGACCAGGCTGTCTGGCGGTCGACCGACCGATCGACCGGGCCAGAAGTTGGTCGACCGAGCGGTCGATCGATGTGCACAAACGTGCACAGCCAAGGGCCGGTCGACCGCACGATCGACCGCCAGAGAGCTTCTGCTCTCTGTAAATGGCCCCGGTCGACCGGGCGGTCGACCGATAGGTTAAGGCCCAGTTTTCGATCGACCGTCCGGTCGACCGTTTTCCCAACGGTCGGAAATCCGACCGTTGGCGGTCGACCAGGCGGTCGACCGACAGCAGGGTTTCCTGCTGAGTTGGACCCCAACGGCTATATTTTTTAAGCCTATAAATTGGGGCTGTTTTGGGCTGTTTTCGACAAGATTTCAAGTGGTTTTTCAAGCTAGTTTTTCTACCTTTCTAAGTGTTTATCTCTAGCCAAATACTTCCATATCAAAAGGAGAGTTTTCAAGAGTGTTTTGTAAAAGAGATTTCTTGAGTTTTTCCTCCACCATTCTATCTAGTTTTCTCTACTTGAGCTATTCATTGCTATATCAATCCTATAGGGATCATTGTTGTGAGAGAGTTTTAGGTGATTAAAGTGTTGAGATCACCAAAGTGTTCTACTTTGTATTTGTGGAGGCGAACTTACGGGTTCGTGTTGTTTCGAGTTCTTGTGGGAGCTCGGTGTAGAGGTGCGGCCTCGGCAAGCTAGTGTGCTTGCGTGTGTTTGTTCTTGTGGGAACAAGTGAGGGGACTAGTGAGTCCAAGAGTTCTAGTGTGAACTCCTTGTAGGTGTTGCGGCACCGAGTGATCTGGTAGGATCGATTCGAGTGGAAATCCTTCATAGTGTTGAAGGCGGGGACGTAGAGTAAGGGTGCTCGAATCTCGAAACAAATCTCCCGTGTTTGCGATTGCTCTCTCTTTATCTCTCACTTGTGTTTATATCTTGCATGCTTACTTTGCTTAAATCTTTATATGCTTGATATATCTTATGCCTTATTGTTATATGCTTGGGATTGTTTGCTCACACTTGTATTCAACCAAGAGAGCCATAGCGGCACCTCAACTCTTATCTAGAGGAATCTTGAGGAGATAGTTCAGAGCCCTTCACCGAGAATTCAGCTACATTCTTGTATTATCCTTGGTGTATTTAGCTTAATAGTTTTAATTCCGCATTAATTCATCATTAGATTAACTAGTCACCTATTCACCCCTCCTCTAGGTGATTTCACCTACGTCCATAGGGGGAGGAGAGAAATTATATTGAAAACAAAAAAGAAAATACAAGAGTTACAAGAATATCTCTATCTCACAACTTTGAATGGTGGAAATCTCTCATAAACTTGACTTGCTTGACTCTCCTTCAAAAGCCACCGCCAAGGAATATTTATAAACTCCTAGGATCATTTTAGTCCAACACAAACTCCATTAATAGGAACAACACCACCTCAGAGAAAGAAAAAAACTCGAATCCAACTCAAACTGAAAACAGAACCAGAAAAGAAAACTGTCAGAACCGCCATTAGTCGACTATACTAATGTATAAGTCAACTAATCCTACTCATTAGTTGACTAACCTATTATCTTCACTCTCTGTTGCAAATTAGTCGACTACGTTGCAAGGTATAAGTCGACTACTCTGTACATAAGTCGACTAGTCTAGTTGATAAGTTAACTTATCACATGCCCAACTCCTTGTGCATGTCGTGCATGTTCGATCTCGATCTCTGAAGTTTATAATTCCTCCACCTGAACCTGAATTCTTCTCTAATGAATATGAGGCACTCAAAGGCTCATGTTCATTGAGTCTCTTTATAGAAATTGGCCTTCGCTCCATTCACAGTACTTGCTTGCCCCTTTTGTGACTTCACATGGCTCCCTCTCAAGAGCATGTTCTCCACCTTTTCTTTAGAGAACTTTGATAAAATTCAGAGATGCTCTGAACTTCTCCACCGAGATGGTCCTTGTCATCATGTCCGCTGAATTCTTCTTTGTACTGATATTCACTAAGTCGATCACCTTGTCATCTACGACCCACTGGCGTATCTTGTGATACCTCACATCAATATGCTTCGTCCACTTGTGATACATGTGATCCTTAGCAAGATGAATAACACTCTAACTGTTGCAATGAACCCAAACTGAATCTTGTATGATGCTGAAATTCTCGACCAATTCTCTCAACCACAAAGCTTCTTTTGATGCCTCAATTGCAACCATGTACTCTATCTCTGTCGTTGAAAACGCAACTGTGTCTTGCAACTCTGCCTTCCAACTAACAATACACTCAACTATTGTGAATACATAACCCGCTATAGATATTTGCTGATCAAGATCTCCTGCATAATCTGCATTAACATATCCTTATAATACTCTAGGCTTCCCCGTTTTCAATCTCTGAAACACCAAGAGTAGTCCCGTAGTTCCTTGTAAATATCGTAGCACCCACTTCACTGCTTTTCAATGTTGCTTTCCTAAATTCAATATAAATTGACTTATTATACTAACTACATAGGCTAAGTTAGGCCTAGTGCAGACCATAGCATACATGAGTGATCCCACTATACTGGCATATGGTACTCGAGATATTTTCTCCTCCTGTTTCGGTGCTTGTGGACATTGCTTGGAGGATAACTTGAAGTGACCTGCTAATGGAGTGGTGACCAATCTTACTTCTACCATGTTGAATCTTTTCAACACCTTGAGAATGTAGTTCTTTTGAGATAGCCAAAGTCTTCCTGAACCTATGTCTCGATTCTTGGTTTCCCCCAATCTTTTATGTCGAATTTCGTTTTTAGCTGAGCTTTAATCTAGACTACGACGGGAGAGAAGATCTCATTGTACTCAATAACTTTTTTCTGAGCAGATCTCTTGGCAACTAACCTTGTCTTGTATTGTTCATTATCCTTCTTGCGAAAGACCCATCTGCAGCCTATATCCTTCCAGTCATATCTTGTTGGTGGCACCGTAACTCTGACTGACTGCCTTAATGGTCTAGGTTGCTTCTGAGTAACCTCCTACTCGTCTCCATCTGAATCTGAGTCCTCTTCTGACCCATCAGGTCTTTTAGGGCCATCTAAGAACTCAACCTATATTACTTGAGTGTCTGCTGAACTATCTGGAGCTCCACCTTGCACTTTATCCCCCATCCCTAACCTTTCTTGCAACATTGATTCTTGGTCAAAGACCACATCTCCACTGGTGAAAACACTCCTTGTCTCCGGATCCCAAAGTTTGAAACCCTTGACTCCTTTGGTGAATCCAATGAAGTTGTACTTCTTAGAATTGGGCTCCAGTTTGTTCTTTTTCTGATTATCAACCAAACAATATGCTGGGCAACTAAAATCCGTAAGGTTGAATAATCCACGACCCTCCTCGCTATATCTCTTATGGAATCTGAAGATTACCGGCTATAGATGGTGACTTGTTTATTAGATAGCATGCATGACTCACGGCTTCTGCCCAAAATCTTTCTGACAAATCAGCCTATAACCTGATACTGCGAGCACAATCTGTAAGTGTTTGATTCATGTGCTCTGCCATTCCATTTTATTTTTGTCGCCCTGGAATACTTAGCTGGTGTTTGATTCCTTCATTTACCAAGTAAGCTTTGAATTCTGTGGAGGTATACTCACCTCTATTGTCGAACCTCAAGACTTTCACTTTTCACCCTTTCTGATTCTCTACCATAGTTTTCCACTTCTTGAACTTCTAAATACTTTTGACTTTTACTTCAAGAAGTATACCCAAACTCTCTTAGAGAAGTCATCTATGAACGTGACATAGTACTTAGTTCCCCCAATGGATACTACTGGCGAAGATCACCACACATCCGTGTGTATGATATCTAGCAAGCCTTTTGTAATATGTTGTGATGTAGAGAAAACTACTTTACGCTGTCTACCTATGATGCAGAATTTACAAAGACTGAGTTTGCAATATTTGATACCTGGTAGAGCACCTTTGTTGTGTAGGGTTTGAAGACCTCGCTCGCTCATGCACCAAAGACACATGTGCCAAAGTTTTGTAGTGTCCTTCTCTATTGCTATTGAAGCGTCATCAACAATAACGCTTCTAATCAGCTTGTACAAGTTTGTCGATCGTTCTCTTTGAGAATAGTCATGGAGCCCTTTGTAACTTTAATTCCTCCATCTGCACCTGAAAACTTGCAACCTTAAGATCCCAAATCTCCCAATGAGAGAAGATTCTTCCTTAAATCTGGAACATAACGCACGTTCGTGAGGGTTCGAACATGTCTATCAAACATCCTCATATGGATATTGCCAATGTCAACTGTCTTGCACAAGGTGTCATTACCCATCATGACAGAGCCTCTATCGTAAGACTTGTATATACTGAACCACTCTCTTTTTGAACACATGTAGTATGTGCATCCCGAGTCAAGTAACCACGCATCTGAGTACTTTCTCTTTCCTGACTGAGCTGTCAAGACATCATATGAATTCTCATATGCTTTTTCGACAACACCGGCTTGTTCTGACATTCCACTGGTACTAGCGCCTTTCTTCTCCAGTATATCTTTGTATTTTATACATTTTTTTGATGTGCTTGAAAGTACACCTAGAGGGGGTGAATAGGTATAATGCTAGTCTAATGGCAAATAATGCAGAATTAAAAGAATGATGCAAACAATAGCAATAGAGTAAAAGCAAGAGAAAAAGCAATCGATTTGAAAATTAGAGCACTTTAAAACTTGAAAGCTAGAAATTTTCTCTTTTGAATAAACTTGATTTTTCAAAACTCTAGATGTTTAATCCTCTCCCAATGACCCATATATATATAGACAAGTGATGAATGATATTAGAGGGGTCAAAAAGGCTATTAGCAGGGTGATTCTGTTGGCCCAGAGGCCTTTCACCTTAGTTTTAATGATGACTAACTTATGAAGGTTAGTTACTAATAATCTTGTGTTTAATAAGTTTCAAATATTGATCAAGATCTTAGTAGGCGTTTAGCTTCAACAAAGAATTTAAAGCCAGTTTTGGAGCTAATACGTGTGGATTCAAGAGTTCGCGCGTCAAGATCGCATCTAGTACTCGGTTGGAGTCAAGCTCTTTAGATCGAGTCGTCTTGAAGATGGAGATCGACAAGAAGGTTTGGGTTTTTTTTTTGTTTTAGTTTTGTTTAGATCTTGTGTAGGATAGTTAGTCTTTATATGCTCAAGTTCACACATACACAAGTTCAATAGTATTGGTTTCAGTTGAACATGTTTTGGATTTTCAAGAACATATATTTATTTTTCATGAATAGAATTCATCTAAAATAGTTTACATGGTTTATAATGTTTAGAAATTTAATTTGATGTATATCTAGTTCATGGTTTCAAGTTTTATTTTTAACAAAACTTAGTTTAGGGATTTAATGTAAAAAACATAGATATATCTTTTATATGTGTTTTGGATTCTATCCATACACACTATGCTTCAAAAAGTGTTTCTATATCATATTTTTATATTTATACAAGTTTTGGAGAAATCTGTTTTTTGTTTCAAAAGTTTGATTTTTAGAAAATACCGGTTGTGTTTAAAATTTAATTTCTATATCCCAAAAATAGTTCAAATTGTTAGAAATATGTGTTGAATTTTAGTCACACATATTTGTTCTTCAAATATTTATAAAGAACTTATTTTTGTGGATTTTATTTGATTTTATGGGATTTTATGGGTATTTCAAAGATCAAGCTTTCAAACCCAAAATCCTAGCCTGAGACCACTGGCGGTCGACTGACCGGTCGATCGGACCAGGTCTTGGTTGACCGGGCGGTTGACCAATGTGCATAGATACATGCATACTGCCTTGGCCTAGGGCCGGTCGATCGATCCAGAGAGCTTGCTCTCTGGATCTGGCCCCAGTCGACCGACCGGTCGACCAACCAGAGAGTTCGCTCTCTAGTTCTGGCCTCGGTCAACCGACAGGCAAATTGCTTTGGGGCGGTCGACCGACAACCCAACGGTCAGAAATCTGACCGTTGGCGAGTCGACCGGGCAGACGACTGACAAGTCATTCTGGACCTGTTTTGACCCCAACTTCTATATTTTCAAACCCCAATAAAAATGAATTTTTGGGACTGTTTCTCTCAAGATTTTCAAGAGCAATTTTTCTCACCTTCTTAAGTGTTTTCAGCAAGTTTTAAAAGAAGTTAATGTGTCAAAAATTCCCTTATCTTTATTTGTTTTCAAAGTTTTGAAAAATCAAAGAAAATCAAGTCTCTAGGAATTCTATTTTGTTCTTCATTTTATATATCCATCAAGAAGTTTTTTCCAAGTATTTTCTTTGTTGTTTTATTTCCAAGCACTTTGATTTCTCACATAATTGAGCCAATCAATTTTAATTCTATCTTTAGGATGTTGTTTTTGTGAGAAAATTGTTTGTGATTCTTTGAGATCACCAAGAGAGAGTTTGTGATCTTTGTGATCACCAAGTGTAGTTTTCTTTGCTTTGTACTTGGCTTAGTGCCCACCTCTTGTGTAGAGCTTTTGTGTTTGAGAGAGGAGTTGTGTACTCCCTGTGTTGAGCTGTAATTCCTCAGTGGAGGTCCCTTTGTGGAAGGTCCTGTGTGGACGTAGTTGAAATCCTTCTGTGTGAAGGCGGGGATGTAAAGCAGTGGCTCAAATCTCGAAACATATCTTTGTGTTTACGTTTGATCCACTATCTCTCAACTCTATTTCTCTTATATCTTGCATTGCTTTATATTGTTCATATTCATATGCTAGATAAAGTTTCTGTGTACCCATACTTGTGTTCAACCAAGAGAGCTTATTAAAGCACCTCAACTCTTAATCTAGAGGAATCTAGAGGAGTAGTTTCAGAGCACTTCACGGGAAATTTGGGCTCACTCTTGGTTACACATAGTGTGTTAGCAAATTTGTTTTTAATTCCGCATCATTTACCCTAGATTATCTAGTACATTTATTCACCCCTCCTCTGGTACACTTTCAATTGGTATTAGAGCCTCCGCTCCTGATATTCGGTTTAACCACCTAAGAGTGAGATCCTTGGATTGCTAATCTAGATTTGCATTTGCACACATATAATTTTTACACTCATGAATTTTTTTGCCCCTCCCATGTATGTTGTTTCCAGCATCGATATGTGGAAGTTTAAGATGAGTGCTTATTTAAAAGCCCTAGGTTTGCATGTTTATCTTGTCACTATCAAGAAATCATATTTTGATAATAACAAGTACCTTGAGGCTAATGCACAAGCCTTAGAGGCACTTAGGCACACATTTAGCAAAGATGATCTTTTTTTGATTTCTCATTGTAATTCCGCTTTTACAGTGTGGAACACATTGACTTCTTCCAAGGTACAAACAACATATGTTTTGGAGAAGGAATCTAGAACCAAGCTCGCTTCATGGTCCAAGGAATAACTTCCTTGAGATAATTTCAGACACTCAACTAGATGATAGTGCTAGTTCTTCATATGATGACAATGCTTTAGATGCACATGCTTTAAATGAAGAACTATCTATGTTTTGTGAAAACTTGCTTTCAAAATACAAACTTTTGAAAAGCAAGAGTTTTGAACTAAAAGAAGAAAATTAAAATTTATTTTCAAAACTAGATATGGTTTTGCAAGAAAATATTGAGATTTCAAATGAAAGGGACTCATTGAAGTCCCAACTAGATCTTGTTTTGAAAGAAAATAAAATTTTAAAAGGTAAAAATGATTTTGATCATATTTTAAAGAAAAATGAGGTTTTGTCTTCAAAACTAGATTTTGTTTAAAAGAGAATGATGTTTTGAAAAACAAAATTGTTTTGATTTCAAAAGAGTTAGAATGCACTTCCACCAAAAAAGTCTCTTTGAAAAATAATTTAGATTCCCATGTTTGTCAAGCTACTATAGATTTATCTTCTATTAAAAACATGTTGAATGCTCTACTTCTTCTTTAATTATTGAAAATGATATTTGCATGTTGAAGAAAAATGTTGATTGTTTGGACTCCATTTTGAGCCATTGTGTCATGAACCACAAGAGATTAGAATCCATGTTTTATAAGAAACATGCTCCACATATTCTTGCACACAAGTCACGGCATACACATGCTTCTCATGCTCACACACATGACACTATGTATGCTCATGTGTACACTTGTACACATTGTGGACGTAAGGGCCACCTTGCAAAGTTTTATTATGATTAAATATATAATTCAAATTTTGCAAGTAAGTTTGTTTGGGCTAGGAAAGGTGCTAAGCCCCATGGACCAAAAAAGGTATGGGTACCTGATCGAGGGAAAACCGCGCACAAAAAGTGTACATTTTGAAATCAAGATTTAAAGTATGTGTTCTTTGGCTTCCTCGATACTTCCGTTATAGCATAGAGGCTAAAACGAGTCGAATCTATAAGGACGGGAGGCGATAGAAGCTTACACGGTATGTTCACGTGTATGTTAACGGTTTTTCAAAGTTTTAAAGAATGTAAAGAAAAGAAAAGAAAGAATGAAAAGAGAGGTACGGTGAAACACGAAGAAGTGGGAAACATAGAAAAGAATATGTTTGTGATTTTGGTATATCTAAAACAAAGTGAAAAAGAAAGAAAGCTCACGGCTACTAACTACTAATGACTCCACCAACATGCTAACCTCTTAGTGATAGTTGCCTCACATGTATCATTGGCCATCACTAGTCCTTGGTTCAAGAGCGATTCAAAGCATGACCCATATGTAACTCATCACAACCAACTCAATAAAACAAGTGCAAGCTACACTTAAACCATCAAAACTAAAAGTAAGCATGGAGTAAAGTAATGTTAGCTTGTTAGTGGTTAGGAAGTTAGAGTGTTAGATCCATCATCATGAGCCATCAATGGCTCTTGCAAGAGCAAGGCCAAACCGAGGCTATTAGATTCACATGGATTATCAAATAAGAAGTTAGACTAGTTGATGGTTAGTAGTTAGTTGCCATGAGAGAAAAGTTAGCTACACATGTAAAAGGAGTTAGAGAGAAGAAAACATAGAGAGGTAAAGAGAGCACCTTTCATAAATGTCACCTTCTATTACAAGCATCTTGCATTCGAAGCATGTACCACTTCTCTCTCCCTATTACAAGATCTACAAAATGAAAAATGCAAGGGAGGAAGAAGAACTAACCTAAACTAAACTACCCTAAACTACAACATGAAAATGAAACTATCCTAAACTCTGTATATTTTCTAACTCCAGAACCCAGGGGGGTATTTATAGCCACCAGGGAAGGGGGCCAGGGGGACAACCTCTGCCCAAAACACGGCAGCGGCCACGGCGCTTCGAGCCGTGCGCTGTCTTGTCTGTCCCCTGTCAGGTGATGTTCCTAATTTCTAGTTTCTGGCCCCTGGTTTTGACGAATCAGCTCTTCTAGGTCAATGGCTATGATATAGGCTTTTAATCACCAATTAAATAGTGATTTAGGGTCTTCTTCTTCATTGCACACCATGGACCTAGAATCAAGCAAGCAAAGCTTTATTAGCAGAATTTTATACTAAATAAATATGTGAATGTGATAAAAATTATGCAAAATTAGAGACTAATCACACCCCCACACTTATCTTTTGCTTGTCCCGAGCAAAACAAAAATAAGAAAATTATTACACCACTTTCGCAGGTGACGCGATTGCACTGAGCATGTGCAACAAGTCGTTAAACCTCTAAGTTTCCCCTAGAGGAGGAGTTTTGTCTCCTGAGGGTTTTCAGTGGATTACACCCACAAAATCCATAAAGAAAGAAATCAAATGTTAGTATTTTTTGAAAACGCATTTTTGAAATAGAGAAAAGTTTTGAAGTATTTTTGCGAAAATATAAATGATCCAAGGTCAGAGGTTAACCATAAATTATTCTTTCTTAAATTAAGTCAAAATGCAAAAAATCTTGTTATAAAGTAAATGTAAGAATTTTAAAATTGAATTGACTCTTGGATCTTTCATAAAACTCTTAGAAAAATATGCACTTTGTGAACGGTGAAGGTTTTTGGGATATCGACTCTAACTTCCATGCCATTTGTTATATATTATATATATATATTTTATAATTATATATATATTTTTTCTTCTTCCCTTAGTTTTCTTAGGCTTTCTTACTTACCCGGGTAGTGAGCCTTTGGCCGGTGACTCCCAAACCAGATGATCTTAGGGCACCAGATGAGAAAATATCCCTTGGACTTAAGGACTCGAGTAAACAAGGCCACAAAACTAAAGGGGATTATTTTAGTTTTTTGTCCACGTTTTAGGTGTGAATAATCATGCTTCCTAAGCATAATTACTCAATTTCAATAAGTAGTTTTTATTATCATAATATATATATATATATATTAATATAAATATTTTTTATGACATTTTCAGTCTTTGTTTCAATCTCAAAAATTGTGTAAGTGTGGAGTGCATAAATCTAAGGAAAAAATTCAAGATCAAATTATCTTTTCAATCTTACTTTCTTATCTAAAATTTAAACAAGATCTATTCTTTTGACTCGGTTTAAAATTTCATAATTTTAGGTCTTCCTAATTCCTAAGATAATCTTAATGTTCTTAAAAATGGATCAGAACTATTTCTCTTAATTCAAAAAGTTTTGTAAAAAGAGATTTTTTTATATTAAAAAGAAGTGTAAAAGAAAGAAAATATAAAATTAACTATGTTAGTAAACCCTCCCCCCACACTTATCTTATGCATTGTCCTCAATGCATCGTGAATGTGTATAGACATGAAACAAATGGGAAGAGAAGGAAAATTACCTCAGGGTGGGGGCTCCGGTGGTGATCGGATTGGGCCTAGCATTGCTGTCCAATCAAGATATCATGGATCTTCCAGAAACCCATCAGAGACCTCTCTAATATGACCTGATAAAAGAATGATTGATTGAATGATTTTATTTAAAAATTTATCCCCATCTACTTTTCGATTTTCAAAAATAATTATTGAGTTATTTTCTTCAACATTCTTGTCCAACAATGAAGTGTGATTTGAGAGATGATTGATTTAGACTCAAATGGAATAGAAACAAAAACCGATACCGACTCGGGAAGTTGACTCAGATCAAGTTGAGAGTCAACAATGAGAGTTAAAATTAGTTCAAAAATAGGGTCCAAACTAAAGAATTGATGTTCACACACTTTCCCCATCAATAAAGTGTGATCATAAAAGATTGGTGATTCCATTTCACGGCGTACTGGTACAGGATTCAATGTTGACTCCGGAATAGGGAAAAATCTGATAAAGATACCGGAGTCATTATTGAATCAAAAAGTGAAAAGGAATCACTAATTTAAGGTTCAGGATCACTTTCAAGCTTAAGTTCAATTTCGGGAAAAGGATAACTTGCCAAAATGTCAAGGTGATTTTCAAGATTTTGGGCAAGTTTAAATGGATATAATGAAATTGAATCTTGATTTTTGTCCACAGAAGGAATGTGAATGGGTGAAATGATCGAGTCAAGATCAGGAATGATGGGAATCAAAACTGGCTCAAGAACGTTACTTAGTTTAGGTAACACTACAGGAGTCGATAGTGATTCAATGAACGGACTCAAATCGCTAATTTGAAGCTCAGGTTCACATTTATCTTCAAGTTCAATTTCAGAAAATGGATAACTTGCCAAAGTATCAGGAATTGGATGTTGGTCAAGTTTAGGTTGGTAAGATGAAATTGAAGCTGGATTTCCAAAATGGCAAGATTCTTGAACATTGATGCACATGGGAAGTCAATCGTATTTTACATTATGCGCTCGGTCTCTTGCACGAATTCCATAGTTTTTCCCACAATGATTTTCTTTGAGTTGTTCTGGGAAAGAACTACATGAATTGTGAAAATTTTGAGGACATGATGAGGCCATCAGGTTTTCAAATTGTTTTTGGGTCTCTATCACTTCTTCCAAACTCCTTTCCAATGATGATTTTTCTTCAAATGGTAGTTCAGGAAAAGGAGTATATGAATCAAAATTAGGGAATGAATATTCTGAAAATTGTGGACAAGATGGTTGAAAATTTGACTCGGGGGAGGTGAATCCCCAGTGACTCTGTGAAGAGTTGAAATTATTTGAAAATCTTGGTTATAGGATTGGAGATATGAGTCATATTGAGTCGGATAATCCCAACTCGGCATATATGGTTGGTTCATGTTGTACATAGCCGGGTCGGAGTTATCCGAATCAAATGAGGTCAGAGTGAAATATGGATTTATATCATGATTGAAAGAATTATTGTTGTTAAAATCCATTTCATAATTTACAAAAAGAAAAAAAACAAACAAACAAACAAAAAAAAAGAAAAGGAAAACAAGCCTATGCTAGGGTTGACTTAGACCTAGACGACTCCTAACTGGTTAGACTGTCCACGGGGGGTACATTGTCGGAAGCTGACCATGAGTTAATCGATTAGGTAGGGGCAAGATCAGTGGGAGGTATCCGTGCCGGAGCAATGGGCCTAATTATGCCAAACCACTGTTCTTCGAGGTTTCGCCTCTCAATCCCCAACCTTAGACATCGATTTGACAAGAGTCAACTTCTAACAACTTTTCCCTTAGGTCAATCTCTTAATTGAGTGGGAGATGTCCCCAAGGCCAACGTCTAGCAAATTTTATTAGGCTTGGGTTGTGTGAGTGGGGAGGTGATTTTTGGGCTAAGGGAGGGTAATGACTTCCCCACCTTATGTTGTATTAGGTTTTGCCCTTAAGTTTAATTTGTGCAAGTGTGCAATATAGATAAGAATGAACACAAAAAACGCGAGTAAATCACTGAAGTGTTTGTCCTATACTATATGCAATGCCATATGTACACCTCTTATCAATATCACAACAACATAAGAATAAAATACAATATATTGGAATGAAAATTGACACGTGCCTAGATGCAAATGTCTAAACCGTTTTAAAGCATCCAATTACCGTATTTAATTCTTACAGTTATTTACAGTGCGCTGGTGATATTAACAAAAATTAGCAGCAGAATATAAAAATGTATAAGAAGTTACCCAACCACACTAGAGCAAGTGTGGACCTCTACAATGCTAAAACTTTAACCTGCACACTAAAAACAAGAAGAAACGTTAACAAAAACTTGAAATCAAACCGTTCCCATCCCCGGTAACGGCGCCAAAATTTGATCGGGAGAAAACTGTGCACAAAAAGTGTATGTTTTGAAATCAAGATTTAAAGTATGTGTTCTTTGGCTTCCTCGATACTTCCGTTATAGCATAGAGGCTAAAACGAGTCGAATCCATAAGGACGGGAGGCGATAGAAGCTTACACGGTATGTTCACGTGTATGTTAACGATTTTTCAAAGTTTTAAAGAATGTAAAGAAAAGAAAAGAAAGAACGAAAAGAGAGGTACGGTGAAACACGAAGAAGTGAGAAACATAGAAAAGAATATGTTTGTGATTTTTGGTATATCTAAAAGAAAGTGAAAAAGAAAGAAAGCTCACGGCTACTAACTACTAATGACTCCACCAACATGCTAACCTCTTAGTGATAGTTGCCTCACATGTATCATTGGCCATCACTAGTCCTTGGTTCAAGAGCGATTCAAAGCATGACCCATATGTAACTCATCACAACCCAACTCAATAAAACAAGTACAAACTACACTTAAACCATCAAAACTAAAAGTAAGTATAGAGTAAAGTAATGTTAGCTTGTTTGTAGTTAGGAAGTTAGAGTGTTAGATCCATCATCATGAGCCATCAATGGCTCTTGCAAGAGCAAGGCCAACCGAGGCTATTAGATTCATGTGGATTATCAAATAAGAAGTTAGACTAGTTGGTGGTTAGTAATTAGTTGCCATGAGAGAAAAGTTAGCTACACATGTAAAAGGAGTTAGAGAGAAGAAAATATTGAGAGGTAAAGAGAGCACCTTTCATAGATTGTCACCTTGTATTACAAGCACTCTTGCATTCCAAGCATGTACCACTCTCTCTCCCTATTACAAGATCTACAAAATGAAAATACAAGGGAGGAAGAAGAACTAACCTAAACTAAACTACCCTAAACTACAACATGGAAATGAAACTATCCTAAACTCTGTATATTTTCCAACTCCAGAGCCCAGGGGGTATTTATAGCCACCAGGGAAGGGGGCCAGGGGGACAACCTTTGGCCCAAAATGCGGCCGTGGAAACGCGGCCCTAGCTGCTTTTTCGCGGCCATACAGTGGTCGCCGCGCGTGGCGCTTAGAGCCGCGCGCTGTCTTGTCTGTCCCCTGTCAGATGATGTTCCCGGTTTCTGGTTTCTGGCCCCTGGTTTTGACGAATCAGCTCTTGTAGGTCAATGGCTATGATATAGGCTTTTAATCACCAATTAAATGGTGATTTAGGGTCTTCTTCTTCATTGCACACCATGGACCTAGAATCAAGCAAGAAAAACTTTATTAGCAGAATTTTATACCAAATAAATATGTGGATGTGATAAAAATTATGCAAAATTAGAAACTAATTGTTTTCCATTGATTTTGCAAAGGGGAAAACTTACAAAAAAGGGTCGAGGAGCTAAATTACAAGTATTCTAAAAAAAGATTACAAGTAGATCTCCTCTGAGCTTCTGGAGAAGTGTGCCGATAGGAGTCTGGTCAGCGCGCGACCACTTTGTCCCTTTGATGATGCGATCGATGGGATTCCCTTCTCGCCTGGTTCGGAGAATCGGAGAACAGAAGGTTGGTAGAACCCTCTTGTTACTTCTCAAACTGCCTCCACTTAGGAATTCCTTCTCGCCTGGTTCCGGAGATTCCTTGAGAGGGAGGAAGATCTTAGGGTATTAGCACCCTGATTAGAGAAGCAATTCTTTGAATTCTTGGAAGCAAGAGAATGGGTCTCTGTTTAGCCGTCTCTCTCTATTTTTTCAGCCTCTGCGCGTGTTTTTCTTCGTATGCCTCTGGTGGGCTATTTATAGGGAGAGCAGGGGTATAATTGTTCCTTGAAAATCAGGAAACAGATTGAGTCAATTTGTTTAAATCTGGAAAGTAGCCTTGCTGCGAGGTTAGGAATAGCAGGTAGCGTCAATCTCCTGATCTGTTTTGATTCTTTCCAAATATTTGAAGGATCTCCCATGATCTTCTTACTTGTTTTAGGAGAGTCAAAAGATTATGGTAAACACTGCCAAATTTGATCTCAGATTTGATCTGATTAGATTTGATCTTGAATAAATTTGATTTCATCTGGAGATTTAATTGGTCAAAGGTGACCATAAAAGACCCGCAGCGGAGCTGCCACGTCGAGCTCGCAGCGGAACTGGAAGGAGCATCTGGCGAAGTCAGAAGAAAGCTCTTCAGCGGAGCTGGATAAACATCTGTGGCGAAGCTACCGAACATCCTTCTGCCCGGTTGCATGTGACTTCGAGCAAAGCTAACTCTCTGCGGAGTTAACTGAGCACTTCAGGCGAAGCTGTAAGTTAGCTCCCTCATGGAGCTTTGAACGGCTTCAAGGCGAAGTTGGACAAACTTAGCCTCTCAGGTGAGGCTATCCCCTTGGGCTCATGTGATGCTAAGTGTTGAGCTAATCTAGCATGTTAGACCTGCTTAGGTCTCTTTAAAGACAATCTGGGCTCACTGTCTGCTTCACTGGATCAGTAGAGTTCAAGTTGCTGATTTGTCCCTCGAAGATGGGTAAAAACTGGTCGTCAGCTTGTCTACCACTTGTCTTTTGTAAATGTCAACAAGTTAGACATTGTTCAGGCCAGTTAGGAATCTTGTCTTTTTTAGAGTGTCAACAAGACCCCCTTCAAAGTTTTCGAAAGTCTGCAATGGAATGGTTCAGACTTCGAAATACTTTGAATTGCTTTGATTGATGGCATGTGAAGTACGAACGTCGCCATAGTGGTTGAGTTCAGCTTCGCTTTCAATCCTGCTTCCGGATTGGAATAAGTTCGCCAAGGAATCGTGTAGATTCACGATTCTGGGTAGCTTCGCGTCTGGGTAGCTTCGCGAGGTAGTTTCGCTTCAAATTGGTTTGGAACGTCGTTCCTTTCCCGAGGCCAACTGCCTTTTGGCTAGTTTCGAGAAGGATTGCTCCTTTTTCGAGGTTAGAATAATCTCTCTTGCATTAATGAGGAAGATCATTGCTTCTGCGCGCATTTCCGAGGGAGACTATCCCTTTCTCAAGGCTTAGAACTTGAATGCCTTAAATTCGCTCGTGCTTCTTCCAAGCTTGAAGCAGCGGCGGTGCAATCAGGCCATGAGGCCTATAAATAGGACACTTGAAGTACTCTTCAAGGAAACAGTCCATTCATGACATCTCTTGGTTGTTCAGAGAAGGATACTCAGATCTCTGAAATAGTGGGGGGTGCCCACTCTGGTCATTAATCGGCCAAGAACTGGTGAGTTTCGGTCATCGAGAGACTTCACCAATGGACTAGTGACTTTAGGGAGTTTATCTCCCTTAATTTAGCTTTATCAGCTGCCTCAGGGATTGATTTCCCTTGCTTTTCATTTTGTATCTGACCGATTTGTAGAGAAGGGCTTCAACCCTATTTCCCAGCTTCTTTGGCGAAGCTATCATTTTCACTTGACCAAAGAAAGATCATTCCATGCTTGCCTGCTAAGTTCGCCATATAGGCAAGAATTGGGACTTAGTCTCTTCAAGGTTGAGCCAGTCTTGCCATATAGGTGGGGTCAAGACTGCGTCCCTCTGGATCAGTCTGGCTTAGCCATAGCCATATAGGCGAGGTAGGACTTGGCCCCTTTTTTGATGCTCCTTCAGTCTAACTGCCTTAGGCGGAGCTAAGACTTGGCTTATGCTGAGCTAGCCCATCATCACTGTGCAAGCGAGGATATCCTTTGCTTAACTGAAATCAATCCTTAAAGTGCAACTGGATCGGATATAAATTGCTTCGCCCAAAGAATTTGACTTAGCGTATCATGCTTGCATTTTCCTTTGATTTACTGCTAACTTGTTTCCAGTTTGTATTGCAGTGAACTATGCTCGCCCGTCTTTCATCTTAATGAAAGAGATCAGAAACTTGTCTCTTGATTTTCAAGTTGAAACTTTGACCATAAGCAGGAGGAACAAACTGGGGCAACTGATGCGTGTTCCCAGAAGAGGTTGGCAGTCGCTTATCCGAGATGATCCACTTCGAGAAGGGGTTGGTAGTCGCTTATCCGAGATGATCCACTTCGGGAAAGCGGACGTCACTTGTAAGGTCTTGGATCCTTCCTTTGCCAATTTTCATCAATGCAGATCCGGCTTTCTGGTGGCAATCGGTCCTTTGCCAATTTTCATCAAAGAAGATCGGCTTCTTGATGGCAAAATCTGCCATTATGCGAAGGATTACGGCCTTGTGCAGGGGAGGGCCTTTCGTGTCCAGTCAGTTTGGCTTGGAAGTAGATAGGACCACTTGTATGCCTTTGGAGCAATGATTCGGTTGTACAAAACACAACCTTGATGTAGTAATATCAATGTATCTTTCCTTTTGAATCAATAAAAGTTTATTTTCTGCTTATCTACTTTTTTCTCTCCTTTTTGATTCAAGAACACCTGAAGTGGACTAGCTTTAGGTAAGTCTTTTCCTTAGGAGGAATTAGAAGCTCTCAGCGGAGCTAAACTTTCGGCGAAGTTGGAGACTGACACCCAACTGAGTCAGGAACAAATCTCTGACGGAGCTATCGCGGAATTTTCGCGAAGCTAGAGATGTGCTTTTAGCGGAGCTAAGGCATGTTTCTCAGCGAAGTTATTCAAGCGTCGCGCTAAGTTAACACTGGACTCACGACGGAGTTAGCCCTTAGCGGGGCTGAAGCAGCGCTTCTCGGGAAGGCACTTTAGGCGCCGTTTCAAATTAATTTGAAACGACTGCCTGCGCTCCTTTCGAGGAGGCGACATTTAGGCAATCATTAGCCTATAAAAGCCTTATCGGTCTGAAAGAGAAGGCACCACTTCTCTTTGAATTTTCAGAAAACTGCAAATCTCTTCTTCTTCTTTCTCCTACGTTTGAAATTTCAAGAACTTCTTCAGTTCTCCAATGGCTCCCAAAAGACGAGCAAGAAAGGAGGTAGCAACTTCCACGACGGAGGGTCCTTCTCCTCCTCCGGTCATCGAACGACCTATCGCGGATAGGGATCTTTCCCTTTTGTTCAGAGATTTTCATTTCTTCTTGAAGCCAATTTCTGGCTATCTTCCGATGAATCCAGGGCGATCAATCATGATCCCGTGATCTCAGGGAGTTCAACTCCTGAAGTTTCCCTCTTGATTTTTTTTGATTGTGAATTTTAAGCACCGAAGGGTCCCTTCTTCAAGCTTCCAGGCGAAGTTATCCCTTAGGCGGTTCACATCCTGTTAGATGATAGGATGCAAAGTTTGCTTTAGAAGCGCGGTTGAAAATGGACCTAATGCCCTTGAAATACTTTTTAAGTAGCAGTATTCTTTTGGCGAAGTTAGCTCTTGGGGCTCCTTCGCGTTGAGGCCAAGCTTTCAGAGCGAAGCTACTACTTGGATATTTTTCTGCATCCTGCCTTCATGTGGAGTGCGGAGTTAAGCTGCAGCTGTGAAGCTGAGCTTCGGGACGAGGCTATTGTTAGGCCAGCTCCGAGCGAAGCTATGCTCCGAGCGAAGCTATGCCTTAACAAAAATTACATTCTTGTTTTAGCTCTTCTTCGGCCGATGAACTAATCATAGTTTCTCCTTATTTTTTTTTTTGCAGTGCACTATACTCCTGGTCCTCTGAACAGTCTCTTTGGCACAGCCAGGGGGCTGGACGGTAATGTCAGCCTGCAGTTTCAAGGGCAGGCTTCACTATTCAGCGAGCGGAGCGCTCCTGCTCGGGATGCACTTATTCATGCTGGGGATCAGCGCACCATGAGGAGCATCTTAACTACTGCTCCCCTTGAAGATTCTGACCGAAGAATCTATCGGAAGCCCGGCTTCATGTTCAGAGATGCAGCGCCAGACAACGATCACCAACTGCTAGCCGGAGAGAGGCAGTGGATTTTCAAATTGGATGGTGAGAAGTACTATCTCCCATCTAGCAAGCGACATTTTCCCTTGTCTTTCTTTTAATGTGTGACGAGGGCCCGGAAGATGCAGTGGCAAGTGACGCGGACTACTGATTCCGTTCACGTAGGGAAGTTGATAATTTCGTCCCCCAGTTACACAAGGATGGGTCCTCCTCGCTGCATATTGGGTCTCCATCTTGGGAACGTACTTCCGGACATCCCAGTGGGAGAAAATCCCGCGGTGGCTCAGATTTTTAGAAATCAGTTCTTTAAGGTTTGTAGCAATTATCCAGCCACTGATTTCAGGACCCCGGGGTGGATTCATCCCCCCAAAGCGTGGTGGAGGGACTTGACTCTATATGTCCTTGCCCATTTTGAGGAGGATCTGGAGAGGCTGGGACTCTACGAGGCCGTTAGGGCGACCTGTTATGGCATTCAGATGAGCGTAGCGAACTTCTGCGCCATCTTTTAGTTGTACTGCCCGGCTACAGCGACCTTCTTCACCCTTGTTGGTGAATTGGGTATGGCTCTGCACGAGATGTGGGAAGTCTCTGCTCTGCCTTTGGGGTCTCTCCCATATGAAGAATATTTCCCGTGCGAAGCGGAATTGGCACTTCTGGAGAAGCAGGAGCCCGCCTTGTTTGAGACTTACCGGGAATTGATGTGCCATCTCTACATTTGCTCCAGCATGCATCGGAGCCATAAGGGAGCTTCATGCAGTTTGAAGAGCTGGGAAATTATTTGTTCCCTGACCTGGAAAGTACTCTTGAAGCAGCTCATTGTGGAGTTGCAGATGAAGACATCTTTCGCCGGATGCAAGGGCACTCTCAAGGGGATTTGATTCTGGAAGAAGATGGTGGACCCTATGAGAAAGGTGATATTCTTCGGAGTTTCCACCACCAGGCTCGTCGGCCGACGTCCCGGAAGGCACTTCTGGCTGGCTTTTTAACGGTCTGGTTGAAGAGATGTGTGGTGCCATCTTCGTCTGGCGATGTCATTCATCGGACTGTCTTATTGCCCGCTGTTCGTCTAGTCCATGGTCGTTCTCTTGGACTTCTTCCAGCCATGGTGTGCTGTATTCAAAGAGGCCTTCGTGGATTGACAGAGGCTTTCTGTAGGCCACCAACAACGAAGCGGAGAAAGGAGACTATCTTACCTCGCGACAGACCAATCCCCAGAATTGGTTTACCATATACTTATTTGATGGCATGGTTCGCCCTTCACTGCCCCTCCATTATCCAAGCCGGAGAGGATCTCCTAGAAGGTGTTCGCATGGCGCTTCTCCGTCGATTCGAGGGGTGTTCGTGGTCAAAGACTTATGTGGCTGCGGTCCGTAAACTGCTGTGCCGTCATGACGTCAATAGCCTTTTCCGATGCTTCCCCTACATTCGCGATGCAGGCTATGGTGAAGAATTCAAGGATGTAGGGGAAGGGCAGACGTCATTGAGTCGGGGAGTCTTCGAATGGTTGGTTAGCATCCGACCATCACACTTGTTGTATAGAAGCGGGGACACCAGTTACCTGGAGCCCTATGTTCCGAGTCGGTTTGCCCGTCAGTTTGGATATGACCAACTGCATGTAGGCAATCCAAACAGCAGTCTGGCCTTTATAGGGAGCCTCATCGATGGAGCTCGTGCCTGGCGGTTCTTCATTGCTGGCTGTACTGAGGCGCGACTGTGCATGCCGCTAAGAACTCCTAACCTTCTGATGACCCTGGGATTCTGCCAGTGGTATAGAACCTCGAACTCCACACCCATTGGATTTTCTATTAATTCCTTTGGTGTGAAGTTGATCTCTCAGCGGCTGAAGCGAAAGGTCACTGAGAAGAGCGAGGGTAAGAGGGTCTGCGTTCCAAGCCTCGGGGAATTCATTGCTGTTGATGATAGCGAAGCCTCGGATGCAGGAAGTCCTTGCTTTGAAGTGGATACAGGTGCTGAAGCTCCAGCAGCTGCTTCTGGTGGGATAGACACGGGCCCCATGGAACATATTGACGTGGAAGAAGTGGAGGAAGAAGATCCTGATGTCCACTTCAAGCGAAAGCGGGAAGGTGGATCTCGTAGGAAGAGGGTAGTGAAGAAGCCTCGTCGCTACGCTCCTACGGTTATTGCAGAGGGCGAATCATCTGCAGTGCCTCCTCCTCCTGCTCCATTAGTTATTAAGTTGTCGGCTCCTAGGCAGACTGCTGGTAAAGCTGCTCCGGACCCGGGTATGATCAACTCCGTTCTTATAATACACTCTTATGTATTCCAGACAGCTCATTGTTTACTTTATGATTCAGGAACTGAGGCGGTGAGAGACCCGAGAGCTGAGGCTGCCGGAGAACAAGGGGAGCATTATGATCCCCTGTTCACTTATAGAGAAGGCGATGAGGCTGGCTATTTCGCTGTCTCGGAAGAGTCTGGAGGTGATGCAGCCGATGTAGGTCCTTCGGGTGCTGGGACTTCAAAAGGAAGTCCCGTAGCTTCTAGCTCTTTTGGGTGGACCACAGAGGGTTCGGCGAGCGAAGGTGGGCTGGCTGTTCGGGTTGATTCTGCCAAAGATTTCCCAATGGAGCCTGAAGGGACTGATGTAGTTGTCGAAGGACTTCAGAGAGAGATTGCTGCCAAGGCGATTGAGGCGACATCGTCCTTTGGTAATGCTTTAACCTTTTGACTTCTGCTATTCACTATGCCTTGCTTAAACAAAGTCTTGTCACGATACAGGTGTTCCGCCTCTGGGTGCATCGACTTCAAGAGAGCCAACCAATCTTCCTGAGGGAACCAGGGGTGAAGCAAGTACTTCGATCGCGGCGGATGCTGCCGAGTTAGATTCTTTGTATCACGGGTTGCCCTCTTATCAGCCTGAACCTGCCAGAGGAAAGGGGATTGAGGGAATAGTAGTCATGGAACCAACCTCACTTCCAACTATATCGGTAAGTGAGATGCCATCGGTTTTGCCGGTGCCGCCTATTTTGCCAAGCGCGGTGCTGAAGGTGATTACCAGTCCTACTTCTCTAACATTGGTGGTCGAGCCAGCTCTCCCGGGAATAGTCACTAGTCCTACTCTCGGTTGTGGCTGGTGTACTGGTTTCAATGAGGACTCCTCTGAGATCACCGACGACCCCTCATGTTGCTGCAGCTAGTGCTTCTATTATTTCCTCCATAGTTACACCAGTGAAGCCAGTGGAAACTCTGTCTTTAGGGGCTTCTCATTTGCCGGGAGTAATTGAGGCCGAGAACGAATTCTTGGCTGAATTAGTCGACAGCTTTTATAAGAGCTTGAAGCGATCCATTACTTTGGTCTTGAAGGGCTCGACTACCTCATTCTCTGCTTTAAAGGTGGTCCTCTCCCGAAGCATTGACAGTATCCGAGACTTTAGAGGGGATGACCAGGCCGCCACATTGGAGCTTCTGGTGGACAGACTCGAGAGGGATGTGGACAAATGGCGCCGTCTTAGCCATTGAGATCTGGAGTCTTCAGTTAACGAACAGCTTGCGCATCTTGTTGCTCAGATGCATGAAGCTCATCTCGTCACTCAAGAAGCTGCTAAGGCAATTTCTTCTGATTTGAAATCCTTGGAGACAAGAAAGTAGAGCTCGGGGATACCATAGACGCTTCTAGCAGTGCTCTTCTTGACACTGAGGATAAAATCGAAAAGGCCAAGGAAATGATCAGGAAGGCTAATCTCCTTTTGTCCAAGGCTGAACCAGTGCGTCTTGAAGAGACTGCTCGGCTTGAGCAGTTTAAGGCCCAAAATGACGAAGTCTTGCGGCATGAGCTAGCACAGAGGGCAACCTTGGTTGAAATTGAAGCTCGCTTGGCCCAGACAACGAGCTTTAATGAGGCCGAGTTGAGGTCGCAGGCGCTTATCAGGGCTGCTGAAGAGAGAAAGACTAGGCTGGCCACTCTTGAAGAAAAGATCAAGTCCTATGAAGTGCCTTGTAGCTTGTAATCTGTGCATTCATGTATCCCTCTTTTGGAATCAATAAAAAGTGATTTTATTTTGACTCCCCTGTCACGTTTCAACTTGTTTTATCTTCTGAATTCTTGCTTTCAAGTTGTATTGCAGCCCTTAAAAGGAAACGGAATAATGATATGACTAATCTAATCAGCGGTGATAAGTCGAGAGAGTTAGTCATATATTTGAGAAAATAGTCCTTACTGGACTAAAAGATGAGACTTGGCTATCTGTCATTTCAGAGGGTCGCAATGACGTAACCGATGAGAAGCCACCAAGCTCAAAATTTGTGTCATATGATGACAAAGAAATAGTCCTTGACGGACTGAAAGATGAGACTTGGTTAGCCGGTTCAGAGGTCACAATGACGTAACCGATTGAGAAACCACCAAGCTCAAAATTTGTGTCATATGATGACAAAGAAATAGTCCTTGGCGGATTGAAAGATGAGACTTGGCTATCTGCCGGTTCAGAGGTCGCAATGACATAACCGATTGAGAAGCCATCAAGCTCAAAATTTTTGTCATATGATGACAAAGAAATAGTCCTTGCCGGACTGAAAGATAAGACTTGGCTATCTGCCGGTTCAGAGGTTGCAATGACATAACCGATTGAGAAGCCACCAAGCTCAAAATTTTTGTCATATGATGACAAAGAAATAGTCCTTGCCGGACTGAAAGATGAGACTTGGCTATCTGCCAGTTCAGAGGTCGCAATGACGTAACAGATTGAGAAGCCACCAAGCTCAAAATTGTCATATGATGACAAACAAGTCCTTGCCGGACTGAAAAGATGAGACTTGGCTATCTGCTGGTTCAGAGGTCGCAATGACGTAACCGATTGAGAAGCCACCAAGCTCAAAATTTTTCATGTAATGACAAAGAAATAGTCCTTGGCGTACTGGAAGATGAGACTTGGCTATCTGCCGGTTCAGAGGTCACAATGACATAACCGATTGAGAAGCCACCAAGCTCAAAATTTTTGTCATATGATGACAAAGAAATAGTCCTTGCCGGACTGAAAGATGATACTTGGCTATCTGCCGGTTCAGAGGTCGCGATGACATAACCGATTGAGAAGCCACCAAGCTCAAAATTTGTGTCATATGATGACAAAGAAATAGTCCTTGGCGGACTGAAAGATGAGACTTGGCTATCTGCCGGTTCAGAGGTCGCAATGACATAACCGATTGAGAAGCCACCAAGCTCAAAATTTTTGTCATATGATGACAAAGAAATAGTCCTTGCCGGACTGAAAAATGAGACTTGGCTATCTGCCAGTTCAGAGGTCGCGATGACATAACCGATTGATAAGCCACCAAGCTCAAAATTTGGATGGGACTTGGAAGAAATTGTCAGAGGTATATTGTTAACGTGACAACCAGAGAAGTCCACTAAAGACTGAGTGGGACTCAGAAACTTGCTGGGGAGCTAGGAAATGAATCCCATAAAAGGTCATATGTCAGAGGTAATCGTTAACGTGACAAAAAGAACTTCGTGGGGATTCGGAAAGCAATTTGTCAGAGGTGTAATGTTAACTTGACAAAAAGATATGCATGCCAGAGGCGTAGTGTTAAACTTAGCATGGAAAGATCTCGTTTTCACTGAGAAAATCGAGGAAATCACTGTCATAGGTTTAATGTTAACTTAACAGCGAAATGGATGGAAAGATCTCGTTTTCACTGAGAAAATCGAGGAAATCACTGTCATAGGTTTAATGTTAACTTAACAGCGAAATGGATGCCAGAGGTGTAGTGTTAAACTTAGCATGGAAAGATCTCATTTTCACTGAGAAAATCGAGGAGATCACTGTCATAGGTTTAATGTTAACTTAACAGCGAAATGGATGCCAGAGGTGTAGTGTTAAACATAGCATAGAAAGATCTCGTTTTCACTGAGAAAATCGAGGAGATCACTGTCATAGGTTTAATGTTAACTTAACAGCGAAATGGATGCCAGAGGTGTAGTATTAAACATAGCATGGAAAGATCTCGTTTTCACTGAGAAAATCGAGGAGATCACTGTCATAGGTTTAATGTTAACTTAATAGCGAAATGGATGCCAGAGGTGTAGTGTTAAACATAGCATGGAAAGATCTCGTTTTCACTGAGAAAATCGAGGAGATCACTGTCATAGGTTTAATATTAACTTAACAACGAAATGGATGCCAGAAGTGTAGTGTTAAACATAAACAAGAGTGGATCGGTCGTTTTTTTGTATGTGGTCTTACCATTCCATAGATGAGAATTGGCAAGTGATTTTTGAGAGGGGATCAAATGGGAACAGGTCCCTTAGGATTTTTAGCAAATTCTCAGCTGTCAACGTGTTTGATATGCCTTTTCCAACTACTGTTTGAGTCGGGCTAGCCATGCTATTCCCCTCAGCATGGTGAGTTGTCGAGGACTTATATTGGGCTTAAGGGCTAACATTTTCCTCTATCCTTAACCGTTAAAGGTGTTGGACCATTCGTTACTGTATCCGTAACCTTGATTCTTCTTTGAGACCACCAGTGTACGATCGACTCTATATTGGTTTATGGTCGTATGATCTCATTTTAAGGAAGAGAGGGGCGCTCCTTCTACATATCTTGGATTTGAAGGTCTTGATCAGAGGTGTAATGTTAACTTGATCATGAGAAGGATCCTTAATCAAGGATAAAACTTCTTTAAGAACTTGTCGTTGATCGACATCATGAGTAAATCACCATCTAAAGTCATAAGGCGATATGCTCTGTTTGAATAGACTGTTTCTATTACAAATGGTCCCTCCCATTTGGGCTGAGCTCGTGTATGGTAATACGAGCCGAGATATTAGCCAGCTGGGCCAATATGTCAAAACGAAAGGGCGTGTCAAGCCCTGGGCCTGAAGGCTTCTTCAGGACATGGTCGAACCGGACTTCCCTTGGCTTCTCGTTTCCCTTGGTTGGAACTGAAGCGGGTGCTAGTATTTGTACTGACGTCGTCTGCTGTTGTGTCTCGTCAATAGCTTTCTCATACTGTTTTAAGTATGATTTTTCGGATCGAGTACCTGTTGGCTGAGGTACATCAGCCTGCATCGTACAAGCGTGCTTTTCCCCTTCAGAATCGCTGAGAGAAGCTGATGTGAGGTTGCCATCATTTGGCAGGATGGAGATGTCATTGCAAGGTTTGCTCTTCGACTTGGACTTCTTTGAATCCCATTATTCGTCTTGGACAAGGTCTGGGTGTATCCACATGATTTCCCCTGTCTCTAGTGTCAAGGGAACAAGACCCTTATTCTCTTGAGTTTTAGCTGAAAGATGCTTGACTTCCAGCCGTGGTACAGGGATTGGGTAAGTCCCGTCAGGAACTGTGACCTTTGGGGTTTTGCCGAACTCGAGGGTCACCATATTTGCAGTGACTTTCTTTTGCTCTGACTTCAGCGTCAGGACTCCGACGTCGACTAAAACTTGAATTCTGTCCTTGAGGACAAAGCACTTGTCGGTAGGATGATGAATCATCCTGTGAAAGAGACAATATTTGGGATCGTTCGTGCGTCCTATTTCATTAGGACGCCGAGCATCGGCAGCTTCAATTTATTCCCTTTGTGGAGTAAATGAAATATTGTGACTACCTGATCGTCTTTGAAGAAGTACTGTTTCGGAGGAAACTTAGACTCCTGATTATTGAAGCCGCTCTTCTTGGCCTTCGACTGAACATCCCCTGACAATTCCACGGACATAGTCTCTTTCCCTTTGGCTTGAGAACACTGTGCCATGTCGCCACGTCCTTTATTATTCATACCCCATTTGCCTTTAGGGGTGGATGGTTCGAACTTTCTAGCCGACTTTTCGGCTATCTCAGCTTGCTCGACCAGTTCTTTCCAGGTATGGGCTTTGACAGCTCCCATGCGAATTTCTACTTGGTCTAAGAAGTTGTGCCTGAACGTCTGTAAGAGCATGGGTAATGGCATCCCTTCTGGACACATCAAAGACAAGTTTCTGAACCTCTCAATGTAGTCACGGACAGATTCGCCCTTCTTCTGTATGGTAGAGAGGAGTTTGTCAATGGTTACCTCGGTATCTTCCTCATAGAAACGAGAAAGAAATCGGGTTTCCAGGTTGATCCAGGAATTGACAAAGCCCGGAGGGAGACTTCAGAACCAGTCAAATGCTACCCCCTTTAAGGTGCCAATGAACAGTCTTGCCATGATAGCATCATTGTCTATAACATTACCGGTGTGAGACCGAAAATAGTAGATGTGCTGGTTTGGCGAGCTCTTACCATCGTACGTATGTAACATTGGTGGTTTAAACTTTGGTGGGTATGGTACTGAATCCCATTCCAGCGGGTAAGGACGGACTGCCCCTACTTTCTTTAGTTCATCCCTCTGAGCTAGGGATGCAATTTGAGCTTGGATGCCTTTAAGAACTTCAGCGTCTAAAGAAGAACCCTCCTTTGACTTCTCCGTCTTTGGCTGTTCATTGCTAAGATGTTCATCCTCATCATGGTTACTCCCGGTATCATTGTTATTCCGGTTATTGAGGAGTTGAGCGAGCATCTGTTGAATGTTGTCCAAAGCTTCTTGCTGGATCTTGGAAGTTTGCTCCTGAGCTTCCAACCGTCGACGAAGGTCATCATTACCGTTATCAGCCATATTCACTGATACTCTATCCGTTCGTACCGAGCTGACTATTGCCGAAGAGGCATACCCACTGTCTTCGTCCTCTTCATCAGACCAATGGACTAATCCTTTCATTGGTTCTGGTGAGGTTACTGCAGTTGAGGAAGATGGCTGTTCAAAACTGTAGGGTATTGCGACCCTAGATCTGGTATTCTGGAAGACACCTTCTTCATGTACCAAGACTTCGCCAAGGCCCGGGCTATAATCCGGATCTGGGGAACTATAGGGAGTGTCATGCGACGCTCGTCTGCCCCTACGCAGCTCTCGTCCCCTTCCGATCATGTTAACAGATGCAGAGGGCAGATCTTGCGATATGCTCCTTTTGTGATGTTTCACCGGAGCTTGCACCGACAGTCGATCAAAAACTGATCGTCAGCCTGGAGGACTGGCGGGGATTGGTCCAAGCCGGCAATGGACTGAGTGGAGTGTCACCAACTGACATCCTACTTGTTGACAACAGGAGGGAGAAGTTTGGAAAGATTCCGACTTCCGTTTGCTTGTCAAGAATTCCCGCAAGTCAGACCCAGTTGGGCCTAAACGATCCAGCGCAGAGGCTCTGTTGGATTGCGCATAGAATGATGCCCTGTTCTTTTCATCACTGCAGAGGTAATTAGCACTAAATAGTGCTTTAGCTCTAACTTCGCGGCTAAGAACCTTGGGAATGTCCTTGGGTGCTGAAGCTGCATAAGCACCGCTGTCAACACTTAGGGACGATCCCTTAGCTCCGCTACGAAGGGCGAGCTTAGCGCTTGATGAACTGGGGAACGAAGCACGCTGTGGTGCTTTATCCGCTATGTTGCTGCGAAGGTGATTAGCCCTAGATAGTGCTTTGGCTCTAAATTTGCGGCTAAAAGCTTTGGAGATGCCCTTGGGCGCTGAAGCTGCATAAGCACTGCTATCAGCACTTAGGGGCAATCCCTTAGCTTCACTGCGAAGTGTGAGCTTAGTACTTGAAGAACTGGGAAACGAAGCACATTGTGGTGCTTTGGTTCCAGCTTCGCGGCTGTGAACATCATGCGTACCCTGAGGTACTGTATCAGTAGCTTCGCTCATAAGAACGAGACTGGCGCGAGGAGTTACTGCTCCTGAATTAGGCGAAGGCATGATCGTCGTCGTAACTTCGCGGCTGACAGTCTCGGCGAAGCAGGCAGGCATCTTGCCTTTTTCTTCGCGAGAGAGACGAACTTGTGGCGTAGCTACGCCTGAAGCTTCATACAGAGCCTTCTGCTTTGGTCTCCACATCTGCTTTGAAAAAGGAGACTTAGGTTCGCAGGGAACCTGACTAGCCACACGCGAGGCTGAGAGGTGTTGGAAGGATTCTGCTTCCGGTTTCTGCTCCGAAACCTTAGCCATCGAGACCTTTCTGTGCTTTCGTGCACGGAGCATTGAACCACCCCCAGAGAGGAGTTCTTCGAATTTTCCTTGGTCGAAATGAACGACTAGGTTTTCGAAGGTAACAGGCTCAAGATTCTGACCCTTGCATTGCGGGCCTGCTTCCTTGTTACGCCAGAGGACCGTGGTAGGCTCGCAGAGAGCCTCATCTGTTTCCACAGAGACTTGCTTCGAAGATTTAGCTAGAGGGGCTCTGGCCACACCGGCTTTCTTGAATTCAGAGGTAGACCCGAAGGTCTATTCGTCGCATTGCGACACTTGATTCTCAACAGTGGAGAATTCGTTCCTCAGCGGAGTCGCCATCTTGTTTTTCATTGATTTTGCAAAGGGGAAAACTTACAAAAAAGGGGTCGAGGAGCTAAATTATAAGTATTCTAAAAAAAGATTACAAGTAGATCTCCTCTGAGATTCTGGAGAAGTGTGCCGATAGGAGTCTAGTCAGCGTGCGACCACTTTGTCCCTTTGACGATGCGATCGATGGGATTCCCTTCTCGCCTGGTTCGGGGAATCGGAGAACAGAAGGTTGGTAGAACCTTCTTGTTACTTCTCAAACTGTCTCCACTTGGGAATTCCTTCTCGCCTGGTTCTGGAGATTCCTTGAGAGGGAGGAAGATCTTAGGGTATTAGCACCCTGATTAGAGAAGCAGTTCTCTGAATTCTTGGAAGCAAGAGAATGGGTCTCATTTTAGCCGTCTCTCTCTGTTTTTTCAGCCTCTGCGCGTGTTTTTCTTCGTATGCCTCTTGTGGGCTATTTATAGGGAGAGCAGGGGTATAATTGTCCCTTGAAAATCAGGAAACAGATTGAGTCAATCTGTTTAAATCTGGAAAGTAGCCTTGCTGCGAGGTTAGGAATAGCAGGTAGCGTCAATCTCCTGATCTGTTTGATTCTTTCCAAAATTTGAAGGATCTCCCCTGATCTTCTTACTTGTTTTAGGAGAGTCAAAAGATTATGGTAAAACAACTGCCAAATTTGATCTCAGATTTGATCTGATTAGATTTGATCTTGAATAGATTTGATCTCATCTGGAGATTTAATTGGTCAAAGGTGACCATAAAAGACCCGCAGCGGAGCTGCCACGTCGAGCTCGCAGCGGAGCTGGAAGGAGCATCTGGCGAAGTCAGAAGAAAGCTCTTCAGCGGAGCTGGATAAACATCTGTGGCGAAGCTACCGAACATCCTTCTGCGCGGTTGCGTGTGACTTCGAGCGAAGCTAACTCTTTACGGAGTTAACTGAGCACTTCAGGCGAAGTTGTAAGTTAGCTCCCTGATGGAGCTTTGAACGGCTTCAAGGCGAAGTTGGACAAACTTAGCCTCTCAGGTGAGGCTATCCCTTTGGGCTCATGTGTGCTAAGTGTTGAGCTAATCTAGCATCTTAGACCTGCTTAGGTCTCTTCAAAGGCAATCTGGGCTCACTGTCTGCTTCACTGGATCAGTAGAGTCCAAGTTGCTGATTTGTCCCTCGGAGATGGGTAAAAACTGGTCGTCAGCTGTCTACCACTTGTCTTTTGTAAATGTCAACAAGTTAGACATTGTTCAGGCCAGTTAGGAATCTTGTCTTTTTTAGAGTGTCAACACTAATCAGTACCAAAAGCCACTTCTACTTTATTTGATGCAGGTGTGGGCTCTCACACGACGTGAGAGTGTTGGTGCCTTGATGGTGGATGCGATCCGAGCCTAAAGATCATATTTATTGATGCCTCACTTTGAAGGGATATTTACGTGGGAGAACCATCATGATTTGAAGACCTAGAGACTAGTTCTATTGGTTTTGATAACTATCTCTAACTCCTTATTTTGTTTGTGTATTAATATTGATGTTTTAGTATTATTGGTTTTCATGCTCATTATGTTTAAATGCAATGTTTATTAGACATGTGATATACATAGATAGTATTTAGATACACCTATGTTTATATAGACTTATACTTTGTCTTCTCACTAGAGTTTAGATATTGTGTATATCTTAGTTCTAATAGCACGTACATTTACCCTAATGATCATGTTCATTTATGTTTTGTGCTTCATGTTTTGATTACTTGTTTAGATGTAGCTTTCACTAAAACCTGTGTTTATACTTGTATAATTAGTGAGCTATACTTAATTATCATGTGTTTGTGCTTTATTGCTCATTTGTACTCATTACTGGTACTTGTATAATTTAGTTTTGATGATTCTTACATTTTAACTTGTATTCCCTAGTTTTGTACATATTTTCATAAAAATGTGTTTAGCCTCATGTATATGTCAATCTTGTCTATAACTAATAGATATACATGTATATCCTAGATTCATTTGCCTTCATGCAAAATTCTTTTATGGACTCATTTATGTTTGGAATATGTATGTATACTTTTAGTTTCAATAAGATATACATATATGTTGAACCTTGTTTAGTTTTTGTGTTTTGATGATTTTTTGTTTGTAAAAGAACTTTCATATAAGTTTTATTGTCTAACTCTATGATTTTGTTCATTACATGATTCCTACTCTCGATATATCTTGTTTACTCATGATTTTTGATTCATGAGCATATATATGCTTTATCACTTTTTGAATGTCAATTTTCATGTGATTTTCATATTTCATAGATGCATTTGTGTTTTATTCCTTATTTGAAGGACTTCGTACTAGTTTTCAAAATTATCTTAAAACTAGTTTCGTTATTCTTCAATTTGGTAGAGTTTTCAAACATGTTAAATCATTTTAAACTCTTATTTTTGAAACCCTATCAACCAAAGGGCGGTTGGATGGGCGACCATGCCCTGTATGCTCTAAATGAAAATCTATTTAAATATGTGCATGAAAGGGAGGTAGTTATGAGATATACGTGATTTTTAATAAAAATTCATTTTGTATACTCATATTTTCTATATATGTATGGATCATATCTAAATTAATATTATATTGCTCTAATACATACATATAGATATTTTCTTATGCTTTAAACATATATGCCATACGTTTTTAAGTACAAATTATTTTTTGCTAAGCTTGATTTAGTCCTTAATGTCAAATTGTTCTTCAGTTGGTATCATATACAAGCTTATGCATTATTTTATTGGTATTTCATAAAAGAAAAAAATTCTTATTTTATCTTTCAGTTGGTTTTATTTACAATTGGTATCTTACTCCCACTCTTTATGATGAAAAATACTTTATTTTGATATATGCTAATATTTACAATATTGGTATTAATAAGCTTAAATAGTGTAACGCCCCGATCCTGCGGGTACGGAGACGTTACTGCAACGTATATACGTAGGTCAGAAATACCCTCACGTATATACGCTAAGCATCAGTACAGGCAAGAATCAGAGTACGGAAGCAAGTGGTGCATTATACATTCCAACACATGAGTACAATTACAAAGTTATCACCAGAGGTGATCCAATATTACTTGAATATTACATCACCCGATAGGCGCAAATGCGAGAGTACCAAAAAGATGTACATATATGAACAGTACAAAAGAGTGCTCACGAGATAGCTGGAGATATCGCGAGCCAACCAGGAGGTGCAAGGATAGGACTGGAGCTACAACTGATCTGACAGCTCCACAGAAGTAAGCTTGGTCCTCAGCAAGAAGGATTCTCTAGCTCCAGGCTCCAGGACCTGGACATGAGAATCCAGGGGAGTCAGATGAAACTCCCCAGGCGAGTAGTAATACAAAAGCCAAATGGCGAGTATGGGTAAGCACATGTGTATCAGTAAATCTGGATTATAAGCATGAAAACCATTTTGTAGACATAAGCATGTTAGAACAAGAGAAGCATAGAAGGTGACATTCATGGTATAACAAGATAAGCAGTAAAGTAGATAGGGCAATACCAGTTATCTCCTAAGCTAATATAAAACCGATAAAACTGAATAAAAACCGATTACGAGTAAATCCAATTGTACAGGTTTAGGTCATGGCTCCATGAGATTAGTACCTCGAAGGAATAATCCAAACAAGGAAACCCTCATTTATATACCTTTACCTCATGTTACCGTAACCTGAACTTGTACAACTCGAATTACAAATCAATATAACAGCATTACATATTATTATTATACTTAGGCCGTCTAAGTTGTAGGTTTTAGTATGCGTCCCATTACACATACTTCTGCTTACAACTTATAGAGCAAGTTGTTTGGAAACTGATAAAGTGCGATGAATTATGTTCTGGATGGGCCCCGTACATGCCCGGGACAACGTTCAGGAGTATCCGGTGCTGAGCCGGAACGTACCGCTAGGTACCGGGACTTATGGACGCCCGAACAGGAATAGAGTATCGCAGATCCCATAGAAATAGGTCTAGGGCGTGTGCATACCCGGCATGAAAATCAGGAGTAGGGGTGCCAGTACACCCCACGGAATCCCTGGTGGCCGCCAGGTGATCCCTCAAGTATGTGGCCACGCGTGACTCGATAGTGCCACCATGAACATTATTAATCAGGGCCCATCAGTTTCCCCCAAACCGGGTGCAAGTTGTCTAATTATAATAATATATCAAGTAAACAGGACATGATCAGGAATCCAGGATTACATAACAGGAATCATGACAGGAGTCATAGCAGGAAATCAGGTTTAGACAGGAAGTGCTCCTACAGATTCAAGAGGTGCCCCCACAGATTCAAGAGGTGGCCCCCACCAGGTGTGTGATGTGGCACTTTGTTCCGTGTGGCACTTTGTTCTGAGGAGATGGATTCTAGAGGTGGCCCCCACAGATTCAAGAGGTGGCCCCCACCACGAGTGTGATGTGGCACTTTGTTCCGTGTGGCACTTAGTTCCATTCAGGACTTGACGGGAACAGGTAGTACAACATGAGTAGGTGTCAGGTAGGAGTATACCAGACGCAGGAAATAGCAGACGCGGGGTTCGCGTCGCAAGAATGGTAGACGCGGGAATAGTAGACGCGGGATAGCAGACGCGGGGTTCGCGTCGCAAGATGCCTCAAACGCGAGGTCTGCGTTCAAGTCAGGACGCGAGGAAAGCGCGGACGCGGACATGATTTCTGCGTCGCGTTAATGCAAGAAGAACACTGATATGGGCATAGCATACGCGAAAGTAGCAGACGCGAAAGTAGTAGACGCGGAAATAGCAGACGCGGGGTTCGCGTCGCAAAGGTGCCAAAACGCGAGGCTCGTGACCTGCGTTTAAAGGAGGAGAACGCGGACGAGAGTATAACTCCGCGTTATGTCAATATAGATAGAACACAGACGCGAGCTTTAGCTTTGCGTCGCAACGATACAATAACGCGAAGGCCGCGTTAAGGAATGCCTAGACGCAGGAGGTAACTCCGTGTCTAATCAGTTTAGCCACACCGCACGACATAAAATACAATAATAAAAAGAGTTTACAAGTCCATGTCTTGGCGAGCGAGGTTACTCGCCTAAAACTGATGCTTGAAGCTTTAAGCGTCCGAAATGATCTTTGTCGCCGAATATCACTAAATCGATCACCGGAATAATCGCGAACGATTACCGGAAAGATCTACGGTGATATTACCGACGAAGAAAGCTCGGCCCCAATCCAAAAGGAGGGTACCGGCCTTAGCCTTACCGATGATGAAGAGGAGCACGGCCCCCAATCCAAAAGGAGGTGGCCGGCCTTGATGTGGTGAAGGGGTGGTGGTTTTGGTGAAGGCTTTTGATGGTGGTGGTATTTTTGGAGAAGGTAAAGGAAAGGTGGAAGCTTTGGTGGAGTTGTTGGAGTTTGTGGTGGTTTAATGGAGATGGAGGAAGAAGAAGATGAAGGTAGAGAGTTGGAGAGGTTGGAGTGGTTGTTGTTGTGGTGGAGATGAAGGAGGAGTTGATGGAGGTTGGAGTTGGTGAAGAGAAAAATGAAGAAGAAAGAGAAGGAAAGATTTATATAGGATTTGAAATTTGTGAAGGTGATGTAAAAATGGAAAAGAGGGGGGTTTATTTGTAAAATGGGAGGTGAGGTGTTTCTCTTGGCCACTCTTGGCCGGCCATGGGGATGGGAGAGGTTGGATATTTTTGGAGAAGATATTTGTGGAGGTGGAGATATTTTGGTGGAAGAAAATGGAAGAATGGAGAAGGTTGGAGAATTTGGTGGAAAGAAAAAGGAAGGAAAGAAAAAGGAAAAAGGAAAAGAAAATGAAAAGAAAAGATATTCTCTTGGAAGAAAAAGTAAAAATAATGATAGTGGCGGATTCCCGGGATTCAGTTGCGGATGCGGAAATCTTTCGGGAAAATACCGAAATCGTCCCGAAATCAAGTATCTCGGAACGACCCGCAAAAATTCTCAAAAATCAAGATTATTATTCTAAGAATCATGGTGAAATTCGTTTTAAGAAATTCTTTGTAGTTTTTAAATAAAAATCTTGGAATCTGCCGCCAATATCGGTCGGTACCAATTCTGGCAGAATTCTGATAAATTCTGAAAATGCCCAAAAAATGAATTAAGATAGTAAATATTATTTTAAGAAAGTATGTGAAAGCGGTTTCTCAAAATATGACTCCATTTGTAAATTAAAAATCCAGAAGTCGGTCAGCGGTGCTGGTCGACACCGGTTTTGAAGATTTTCCATTTAATTCAGGAAAATTCCAGAAAATCATAGAAAATCTAAAATATTGGAAAATAATGTTTGAAACTAAAATCGGTCAAATCTGAATACCAGAAAGACTAAATTGAGTAATACACTAGGATCGGGTCCCCGGTTCAGAGAAGGGCAGACTCTGAGTCCACGAATCCGGATCCAAGACAAAACGATCATATAAATAATTCATAATACAAAATAAATACAATAAGTAAATCGAAAAATACGATCGAAAAATCTGAATACGCAACTAAGTACGTATTCCGGGAGTGGGGTGTTACAATCCATCCACCTTACAAAAAATTGCGTCCTCGCAATTTCGATAAGGGGTAAATTGAACACAAGGAGGACAAGGGCGGAATTTATACCAATTAAGATACTAGTTTACCCATATCTTAAGTTGGTATAAAGGCTTCGAAAAAACCAAAATAGGGGTAAGATGAACACAGGAGGGACCAGGATTTGAAATGAGAGAATGATAAAGTGGAATATTTACGAAGGATTACCAACTCAAAATACAAAAGGATCAGGGGTAGCTGCCACGATGATATCCTTAAGGTTCCTGCTCTGGATACTGGTCTTCACATTCTGCCGCTGCTTCTTCTGATGCCTCTGCCACCATGTTGTAGACTTGACCTCTACCATGATCTGCTCTAGTTCTTACTCCTCTCTGTGGATGATCATACTGCTGGGGCGGGAATGGAGCTCGTCGGCCAATGGTCTCTGGGTTTCCTCTATGTGGTGGAGCTGGAAGTGCCAGGGGTGCTGCTCGTGCTGGAAATGCTGGTGGTATTGGATAGGTCCCCTTGAATGGACAATCACCTATAGAGTGATTTCCAGATCCACATACCAAACATAGCCCATTAGCTCTTCGGCAATTGCGTTGGATGTGTCCGGGCTTTCGGCAGTACCCACATATCATCTGCTGAAGGGGAGGTTGGAATGGTCGCTTGATCATCGGACCATTGATTGTCCTAGCTGTATCTCCCTCATTTATCAACTGAAAGGGTCTCTTTACTGACTTGTTCTGCACCTGGTTCTCACTCTTCTTCTCCAATCCTCGTTCCACTTCACGGGCAATGGAGAGAACCTGAGAGTATGTCTTCAGTTGTTGAGGAATAAGGAACATCTGGACCTCCATCTTCAGCCCTTGCTGAAATCGGCTAGCCCGTTTTTTCTTCGTCTGCCACCATGTAGGGAGCAAATCTGCTGAGCCTCAAGAATTCAGCAGCATATTCATCCACTGACCGATTGCGCTGCTGCAGGCGGATAAATTGTTCTTCCATTTCCTTTTGGGCTGTTGCCGGGAAGAATCTCTCATAGAAACCCTTTGAGAATTGGTCCCACGTGATGGGTTTCTCCAGTGTTGCTTCTTCTGCCAACCACCAGGTTCTGGCCACATCTCTCAGCTGTATCTTGGCCACTTCCACTTGGTTCTCATCAGGGACTCGGGCCGCCTTCAAAAGGTCTGTTGTGTCTATCAGCCACTGTTCAGCATCCAGAGGCTTCTCCGTTCCCGAAAAGATTGCCGGTTGTAGTCTCCTGAAGTCTGACACATTGCCTGGCCTTTGCTCTCGGGGTGCAACCAACAGTCCTTGACGTAGAAGCTCTGTCTGCTGTTGTTGACTCTGCATCATCCCTTGAAGTATCCTCATCATACCATCATTGTCTCTGTTGGATCCATCTTGAGAGGTACTAGGACCATTGCGTGTTCCCCGTCTTTCCATATCTGAGTTGGTTGAAAGGGTGGCAAGAAAGAGCTGGAAGGTAAAAGATTGAAGGATCTCAGGATACAAGGAACGGATCAGAAGAAAGAGAGAGATAACTCTGCACTTGTAGTTGGATTGTATAACCAGGACTCTTGTATTCCAGTTGCAAATATCTTTACCATTAATTTGCCATCTGGACGTACTGAGGATGTGAGAGCCTAGGCTCTGATACCATCCTGTAACGCCCCGATCCTGCGGGTACGGAGACGTTACTGCAACGTATATACGTAGGTCAGAAATACCCTCACGTATATACGCTAAGCATCAGTACAGGCAAGAATCAGAGTACGGAAGCAAGTGGTGCATTATACATTCCAACACATGAGTACAATTACAAAGTTATCACCAGAGGTGATCCAATATTACTTGAATATTACATCACCCGATAGGCGCAAATGCGAGAGTACCAAAAAGATGTACATATATGAACAGTACAAAAGAGTGCTCACGAGATAGCTGGAGATATCGCGAGCCAACCAGGAGGTGCAAGGATAGGACTGGAGCTACAACTGATCTGACAGCTCCACAGAAGTAAGCTTGGTCCTCAGCAAGAAGGATTCTCTAGCTCCAGGCTCCAGGACCTGGACATGAGAATCCAGGGGAGTCAGATGAAACTCCCCAGGCGAGTAGTAATACAAAAGCCAAATGGCGAGTATGGGTAAGCACATGTGTATCAGTAAATCTGGATTATAAGCATGAAAACCATTTTGTAGACATAAGCATGTTAGAACAAGAGAAGCATAGAAGGTGACATTCATGGTATAACAAGATAAGCAGTAAAGTAGATAGGGCAATACCAGTTATCTCCTAAGCTAATATAAAACCGATAAAACTGAATAAAAACCGATTACGAGTAAATCCAATTGTACAGGTTTAGGTCATGGCTCCATGAGATTAGTACCTCGAAGGAATAATCCAAATAAGGAAACCCTCATTTATATACCTTTACCTCATGTTACCGTAACCTGAACTTGTACAACTCGAATTACAAATCAATATAACAGCATTACATATTATTATTATACTTAGGCCGTCTAAGTTGTAGGTTTTAGTATGCGTCCCATTACACATACTTCTGCTTACAACTTATAGAGCAAGTTGTTTGAAAACTGATAAAGTGCGATGAATTATGTTCTGGATGGGCCCCGTACATGCCCGGGACAACGGTTCAGGAGTATCCGGTGCTGAGCCGGAACGTACCGCTAGGTACCGGGACTTATGGACGCCCGAACAGGAATAGAGTATCGCAGATCCCATAGAAATAGGTCTAGGGCGTGTGCATACCCGGCATGAAAATCAGGAGTAGGGGTGCCAGTACACCCCACGGAATCCCTGGTGGCCGCCAGGTGATCCCTCAAGTATGTGGCCACGCGTGACTCGATAGTGCCACCATGAACATGATTAATCAGGGCCCATCAGTTTCCCCCAAACCGGGTGCAAGTTGTCTAATTATAATAATATATCAAGTAAACAGGACATGATCAGGAATCCAGGATTACATAACAGGAATCATGACAGGAGTCATAGCAGGAAATCAGGTTTAGACAGGAAGTGCTCCTACAGATTCAAGAGGTGGCCCCCACAGATTCAAGAGGTGGCCCCCACCAGGTGTGTGATGTGGCACTTTGTTCCGTGTGGCACTTTGTTCTGAGGAGATGGATTCTAGAGGTGGCCCCCACAGATTCAAGAGGTGGCCCCCACCACGAGTGTGATGTGGCACTTTGTTCCGTGTGGCACTTAGTTCCATTCAGGACTTGACGGGAACAGGTAGTACAACATGAGTAGGTGTCAGGTAGGAGTATACCAGACGCAGGAAATAGCAGACGCGGGGTTCGCGTCGCAAGAATGGTAGACGCGGGAATAGTAGACGCGGGATAGCAGACGCGGGGTTCGCGTCGCAAGATGCCTCAAACGCGAGGTCTGCGTTCAAGTCAGGACGCGAGGAAAGCGCGGACGCGGACATGATTTCTGCGTCGCGTTAATGCAAGAAGAACACTGATATGGGCATAGCATACGCGAAAGTAGCAGACGCGAAAGTAGTAGACGCGGAAATAGCAGACGCGGGTTCGCGTCGCAAAGGTGCCAAAACGCGAGGCTCGTGACCTGCGTTTAAAGGAGGAGAACGCGGACGAGAGTATAACTCCGCGTTATGTCAATATAGATAGAACACAGACGCGAGCTTTAGCTTTGCGTCGCAACGATACAATAACGCGAAGGCCGCGTTAAGGAATGCCTAGACGCAGGAGGTAACTCCGTGTCTAATCAGTTTAGCCACACCGCACGACATAAAATACAATAATAAAAAGAGTTTACAAGTCCATGTCTTGGCGAGCGAGGTTACTCGCCTAAAACTGATGCTTGAAGCTTTAAGCGTCCGAAATGATCTTTGTCGCCGAATATCACTAAATCGATCACCGGAATAATCGCGAACGATTACCGGAAAGATCTACGGTGATATTACCGACGAAGAAAGCTCGGCCCCAATCCAAAAGGAGGGTACCGGCCTTAGCCTTACCGATGATGAAGAGGAGCACGGCCCCCAATCCAAAAGGAGGTGGCCGGCCTTGATGTGGTGAAGGGGTGGTGGTTTTGGTGAAGGCTTTTGATGGTGGTGGTATTTTTGGAGAAGGTAAAGGAAAAGGTGGAAGCTTTGGTGGAGTTGTTGGAGTTTGTGGTGGTTTAATGGAGATGGAGGAAGAAGAAGATGAAGGTAGAGAGTTGGAGAGGTTGGAGTGGTTGTTGTTGTGGTGGAGATGAAGGAGGAGTTGATGGAGGTTGGAGTTGGTGAAGAAAAAATGAAGAAGAAAGAAGAAGGAAAGATTTATATAGGATTTGGAATTTGTGAAGGTGATGTAAAAATGGAAAAGAGGGGGGTTTATTTGTAAAATGGGAGGTGAGGTGTTTCTCTTGGCCACTCTTGGCCGGCCATGGGGATGGGAGAGGTTGGATATTTTTGGAGAAGATATTTGTGGAGGTGGAGATATTTTGGTGGAAGAAAATGGAAGAATGGAGAAGGTTGGAGAATTTGGTGGAAAGAAAAAGGAAGGAAAGAAAAAGGAAAAAGGAAAAGAAAATGAAAGAGAAGATATTCTCTTGGAAGAAAAAGTAAAATAATGATAGTGGCGGATTCCCGGGATTCAGTTGCGGATGCGGAAATCTTTCGGGAAAATACCGAAATCGTCCCGAAATCAAGTATCTCGGAACGACCCGCAAAAATTCTCAAAAATCAAGATTATTATTCTAAGAATCATGGTGAAATTCGTTTTAAGAAATTCTTTGTAGTTTTTAAAATAAAAATCCTGGAATCTGCCGCCAATATCGGTCGGTACCAATTCTGGCAGAATTCTGATAAATTCTGAAAATGCCCAAAAAATGAATTAAGATAGTAAATATTATTTTAAGAAAGTATGTGAAAGCGGTTTCTCAAAATATGACTCCATTTGTAAATTAAAAATCCAGAAGTCGGTCAGCGGTGCTGGTCGACACCGGTTTTGAAGATTTTCCATTTAATTCAGGAAAATTCCAGAAAATCATAGAAAATCTAAATATTGGAAAATAATGTTTGAAACTGAAATCGGTCAAATCTGAATACCGGAAAGACTAAATTGAGTAATACACTAGGATCGGGTCCCCGGTTCAGAGAAGGGCAGACTCTGAGTCCACGAATCCGGATCCAAGACAAAACGATCATATAAATAATTCATAATACAAAATAAATACAGTAAGTAAATCGAAAAATACGATCGAAAAATTTGAATACGCAACTAAGTACGTATTCCGGGAGTGGGGTGTTACAAATAGGTATTATTCTCATTTGGTATCCTTATTGCAAAATGGTTTTTAGTGTTTACCTAAAAAAGAATTTGTTTTTTACTTTCAGTTAATATCATGTCTTTATATTGGTATCAATTCATAAAAAGATTGTTTTCTTTTCATTGGTAAAAAGAATGTTTAATTTTCAATTAGTAAAAAGATTGTTTCTTTCAATTGGTTTCTTTCAATTAATTATTTTTTATTGGTATCAAAATTTTTGTTAAAATATGTTTATTGGTTTTGTTTGTTTGTCTTCACCTCTTTGTTGATGATTGACAAAAAGGGGAGAAAGATTCGTGTTTATATATGCACGTTTAATTAATTGTTAGTGCATATATATCTTATTTTTATATAAGCATGTTTGATTAATTATTTGTGCATATATATCTTGTTTTTTTATTGGTATCTTTAGCTACATTGCATATATTTATATGTTTATTGATTATGCATGAGTTAAGGGGGAGCTTCTATAATGCCTATCCTTAATGAATGCATATATAACCTTATAAGTTTTGTCATCATCAAAAAAGGGGAGATTATTAGCCCAAAGGCCTTTCACCTTAGTTTTGATGATTACTAACTTATGAAGGTTAGTTTACTAATGATCTTGTGTTTAATAAGTTTCAGATATTGATCAAGATCTTAGTAGGTGTTTAACTTCAATAAAGGATTCAAAGCCAGTTTTGGAGCTAACACATGTGGATTCAAGAGCTCCGCATCAAGATCGCCTCTAGCACTCAGTTGGAGTCAAGCTCTTTGGATTGAGTCATTTTGAAGATGGAGATCGACAAGAAGACTTGGGTTTATTTTGTTTTAGTTTTGTTTAGATCTTGTGTAGGATAGTTAGTCTTGATATGCTCACACACAAAAGTTCAATAGTATTGGTTTTCGTTTAACCAGTTTTGAATTTTCAAGAACAGATCTTTAGTTTTTATGAATAGATTTCATCTAAAATAGTTTATATGGTTCATAATATTTGGAAACATACTTTGATGTAAATCTAGTTCATGGTTTCAAGTTTTATTTTTAACGAAACTTAATTTAGGGATTTAATGTCAAAAATATAGATATATCTTTTATATCTGTATTGGATTCTAACCATACACACTATACTTCAAAAAGTGTTTCTATATCATGTTTTTGTATTTATACAAGTTTTGGAGAAATCTGTTTTTTGTTTCAAAAGTTTGGTTTTTGGAAAATACCAGTTTTGGCTTAAAGCTTAATTTCTATATCACAAAAATAGTTCAAATTATTTGAAATATGTGTTGAATTTTAGTCACACATACTTGTTCTTCAAATATTAATAAAGAACTTATTTTTGTGGATTTTATGTGATTTTATGGGATTTTATGGGTATTTAAAAGACCAAGTTTTCAAACCCAAAATCCCAGCGTAAGACAACTGGCGGTCGACCGACAGTCGACCGAACCAGATCTCGGTCGACCAGGTGGTTGACTGCACAGATATGTGCAGTGGCCTTGGCCTAGGGCTTATCGACCGAACGGTTGACCAATCCAGAGAGCTTGCTTTCTGGATCTGGCCCCGATCGACCGACCAGAGAGTTCACTTTCTGGTTCTGGCCTCGGTCGACCGGCGGTCGATCGATAGGCAAATTGCCTTAGGGCGGTCGATCGGCCGGTCGACCGACAACCCCATTAGTCAGAAATCTGACAGTTGGCCGGTCGACCGGGCAGTCGACTGGCAAGTCATTCTGGACCTGTTTGACCTCAATAACTATATTTTCAGACGCCAATAAAAATGGGTTTTTGGGGCTGTTTCTCCTAAGATTTTCAAGAGCAATTTTTCCCACCTTCTTAAGTATTTTCAACAAGTTTTAAAAAGAAGTTTTTGTGTCAAAAATTCTCTTATCTTTATTTGTTTTCAAAGTTTTAAAAAATCAAAGAAAATCAAGTCTCTATCCATCAAGAAGTTTTTCCCAAGTATTTTCTTAGTTGTTTTATTTCCAAGCACTTTAATTTCTCACATAATTGAGTCAATCAATTCTAATTCTATCTTTAGGATCTTGTTTTTGTAAGAAAATTGTTTGTGATTCTTTGAGATCACCAAGAGAGAGTTTGTGATCTTTGTGATCACCAAGTGTATTTTTCTTTGCTTTGTGCTTGGCTTAGTGCCCACCTCTTGTGTAGAGGTTTTGTATTTGAGAGAGGAGTTGTGTACTCTTGGTGTTGAGCTGTAATTCCTCAATGGAGGTCCCATTGTGTAAGGTCCTATGTGGACGTAGTGAAAATCCTTCTGTGTGAAGGTAGGGACGTAGAGCAATGGCTCGAACCTCAAATATATCTTTGTGTTTGTGTTTGATCCACTATCTCTCAACTCTATCTCTCTTATATCTTGCATTGATTTACATTGTTCATATTCATATGCTAGATATAGTTTGTGTGTGCTCACACTAGTGTTCAACCAAGAGAGCTTATTAAAGTATCTCAACTCTCAGTTTAGAGGAATCTAGAGGAGTAGTTCCATAGCCCTTCATGAGAAATTCAGGCTCACTCTTGGTTGCACATAGTATGTTAGCAAATTTATTTTTAATTTCGCATCATTTACAGTAGATTAGCTAGTACACCTATTTACCCCCCTCTAGGTGCACTTTCAGATTAGACCCAAAAAGAACAAATATACTCGTTGGAGAAAAAGAGAACAAAACAAATTTTAAAAAAACTAGACGTTACTGTAGCAAACATGACATCAGTCGACTGGCCGATCGATCGGCTAAAATTCAAAAATAGACATTGAGCATCGGTTGACCAGCCAATCATCCGATCTCAACAGAGAACAATGGTCAAGAAAAATTTGTCAGTCGTCGACCGCAGTCTGACCAAAGCACTTCAAGCCTTTTTCGGTCGACCGGTTGGTTGCCCGACAATGTGCACACTTGAAATGTGTACAAATGGTCGGCCACAGTAGTGCAAAACTAATGCACTGGAGCGGTCGACCGACCCAACTCAAAACCAAATTTAAGAAAGAATTTATCATAGAATCCATTTTTAAATATTTCAAACAATTTTGAAATTTGATTTGGCAATACATAGGCTAAGAAATACATGTTGAAAATATGATATCGACTTTTGAATAATATGGATATGTATCAAAAACCAATTTAGTGAAATACCGATGAAAACAAAAACTAGATATGAAAACTTGTATTTTGAAAACTTGTATTTTTGTGTGTGACTTCTTGAACATCAATTCTACATTTTACACTTTAACAAACTATTTTCTTACATAGGTTCAATATGTTTTCAAGCAATCTTCAAGTGAGCTTCTTCAAAACATCAATTTTGATTGTCCTATCTTTAGTCCATCCTTAAGTGAACTTGAGACATCAAAACCTTCCTTTTGAAGAAGAAACACTTTGAATCCTCTTGAATCCTGAAAAGTACTTAAATACTTGAAACTTGATTAGTACTAAATAACCACATAAATTTTATTATCATCAAAACAAGAAACGATGATTGCAACCTTAGGCCAACAATCTCCCCCTTTTTGATGATGACAAAATATAGAGTTATTTAAAAGAAATAATAAGAAAGAACAAAGTAAACCTCCCCTCAAATTATACTTATCTATCAATATCAATGGATCATTACTAAATGATATATCAATTGAAAAATTAAGTCATGTGTATATCTAATAAAATGGTCAATGATGAATCAATATGCATAAACATGCCAACCTCCTTCCATGCCTCCTTCCTCCAAAAACATTACACAATGAATGACAATAGTAAATCAAGGCAATGCATATAAACATGGAATAAAGAATGTATAAGATAAAAGCTCATTATACCAAAAACGCTAATTTTTATCTAATTTTTATCAAAACTATTTTCTTATAAGAAGAAAAACATAAATTTCTTATAAGAAGAAAAACATAAAAAAAATGAAAACATTAATAGATCATATACATATAATACTTAAAACAAAACATCAATAGATCATATACATATAATACTTCTCCTCCTTTTTGTCATGCATCAAAAAGGAGTAAAACAAGATACCAATTTTAAAACAAACGCATGTAAACCAATTATGAGAGACACTAAATAAAATTTCAAGAATTCATAATGCAAACATTAACTCACCATAAATGAATGAAAATCTATTATAATCAAGTGATTTAGTAAAAATATCTGCTAGTTAAAATGGTAGAAATATAATAAATTTCAATATTTTCTTTCTCATAGTGATCTCTAAGAAAGTGATATCAAATTTCTACATGCTTGATCTTACTATATTGATTTGCATTCTTAATCATATGAATGGTGCTAGTATTATCACAAATATTTTGATATGATCATAATACAAAATCACAATCAAAGAGAGTATGTTTTATCCAAAGAACTTGTGCAGAACATGCCCTGGGTGCAACATACTCCACCACGACAGTTGAGAGGGCTACGAAATTTTGTTTCCTTGAAGACCATGAAACAAAGTAATTTTCTAGAAATTGACAAGTTTTACTAATGCTCTTCTTATCCACTCTGCAAATGGCATAGTCGGCATCTGAAAAACTCATCACTGAGAATTGTCCGGTCTTTGGATACCACAAGCCCATTCCAATAGTACCCTTAAGATATCTAATAATGTGTTTTACCACAATTAAATGAGACTCTTTAGGACAAGATTGGAATTTAGCACATAGATACATACTAAACATAATGTCCGGCCAACTAACCGTCAAATAAAGTAAGCTATCAATCATGCTACGATAGAGTTTAATGTCAACATTTTTACCTTGTTCATCCTAGTCAAGTTTAGTTGTGATAGTCATGAGTGTCTTACTAATCCTTGCATCTTCAAGCTCAAACTTCTTGATAAGTTCTATTGTGTATTTGGCTTGGTTGATGAAGAGTCCATCACTCTTTTGCATGATTTGGAGCCCAAGAAAGTAGTCGAGCTCTCCCATCATACTTATTTCGAACTCTTTCTTCATGCATGATTCAAAATTCCTTACAAAGCTTTTCATTTGTAGATCCAAAAATGATATCATCAATATATATTTGCACAATTAGGATATCATTATCTACATGTTTTGTAAACAAGATAGTGTCAACTTTGCCTTTCACAAAATCATTGGAAACAAGAAAACTTGAGAGTCTTTCATACGAAGTTCTTAGAGCTTGTTTTAAATCATATAAAGCTTTATCAAGTTCAAAAAAAATTTGGATGTGTAAGATCAACAAATTCGGGGGGTTATTCAACATACTTCTCTTCGATAAAACCATTCAAAATGTACTTTTAACAGCTATTTGAAAATTTTAAAATCTTTGAAAGAAGCAAAGGCAAGTGTCATCTGTATGGCTTCAAGCCGTGCTACGGGTGCAATGGTTTCCTCAAAAGCAATACCTTCAATTTGGGTGTGACCTTGGGCCACTAACCTAGCGTTGTTCCTTATAACATTTTCCCGACTCATCTAACTTATTCCTAAAAATTTATTTAGTGCTAATGGTTGGCCTATCATGGGGTCTAGAAATAAGGTGCCAAAATTGGTTGTGCTCAAATTGATTGAGCTTTTCTTGCATTGTAAGCAACCAATATGAGTCACCCTCGGCTTCAAGGATGTTTTTGGGCTCAATATGAGAGATGAATGCATAATGGCCGCAAATATCATAGAGTTTGGAGCGAGTAGTTACCCCCTTGGATACATCACCTATGATGAACTCCTTGGGATAGTTTGTAGCATATCTCCAATCCTTTAGAAGTGGTTGAGTTGGCTCCATTTGAACTTCTTGAAATTCACCATGTCATCATCCTTTGATTTGTCTTCTTCTTTCATTGTGAGTCCTTCAATGATATTTTCTCCATGTCTTCTCCTACAATTTCTACAATATTCTTCACAAGAGTATTAGATTTTGACATGTATAAAGTCTTCAATAATCAAAGTTGACCTATTGAAATTCTATAGGCCTTCCTAATGTGTGAATACCTAACAAATATAGCTTCATAAGACTTGGCATCAAATTTACCCAAACTGTCCTTAGTGTTCAAAATAAAACATTTACAACCAAAAGCTCTAAAACATGAAACATTTGGTTTTTCACAAATAATAAATCTCATAAGGAGTTTTAGAAGTGTTTTTGTAAAATAAACTCTATTTGATATGTAACATGTGTTAGAACTTACAGTTTGATGATAATAGATTTTGATGATAACAAATGTGATGCAGGTACATTGGAGCTTAATCTACAGAGCTAGTACTGAGTTCTGGTAGCTCAAGTTTATTCAAGAATACTGATTATTTTTGTGTATCTTTAGAAATTTGTTAAAAGTCTTGATCACACACAGAAAATAGTCATATAGTCAACTAACCCCTTTCTATAGTCGACTAACATATTCTTTAGTCGACTTATAATAGTCTATAGTCGACTAAGTATCTTCACAGAAAAAATATCTGTTCTCTGTTTGTTGACTGTAAGCAACATTAGTCGACTAACCCCTTTTATATAGTCAACTAATTTTAGTTTTCAGAGACCTATCAATCTGTGTCAGATACATAAAATTGACTTGATCTTTAGGCTAATCGACTAACCAGGAAAACTTCTTATAGTAGTTGACTACTCTCATATCCTAGTCGACTAACTGCAGTTTCTGACTGTTATTCAGTTTTGATTTTTTGGTATTTTCTCCAACGTTTTGATTTTCAAATTTGAGTTGATAACTTCCCTAACTGACCATTTATTTCACCTATAAATATGGATGTTATCCTTGGATATATTCACCAATTAAAATCATAGGTTTTCTGTTCAAAACTCTATTGAAAATTCTATTTTTCAGAAAACTAGTTCTACTTTCTGTTCTTCACATAATTTCAATTCTTTTGTGAAGAATTCTGAGAGTCATCCTATAAGATATCTTGTTCACAATCACATACAAGTTTCAAGGCTTATAGATTGTTATTTTGTAATCAATCAAAGAGAAAGTCTCTTCCTAGTATAGAGAAGAGTTGGACAGATTTGACAAAGGGTATTTTGTCAAGTGGTGTACAAGGAGTTGATTTTGGAGTGTATCAAAATCAGGATAAGGAAAATCTCAAGCGGGTTGCTTGGGGACTGGACGTAGGTCACGAGGACCGACTCGGGATAAAATCTCTCGTATTTGCGTTTGCATTTTTCTGAGATTTATTCTGTGTATTTTCTTTCTTGCAAGTATTTTAATTAAAAGTTTATAAATACTATTCATCTCTTCTTTAGTGTTTGTGTTGCCTTGTTTATCGATCCTACGTTTGGTATCAGAGCCTGCCTGCAGTGTTCAAGGATGGCAACAGAGTTTCTTTCATCATAATTCAAGGAAGGACATTCTACACAATGTCCACCATTGTTTGATGGATCAAACTACAATCACTGAAAGTGTAGAATGAAGATCTACTTGCAATCACTCAACTATGAACTATAGAACATAGTAGAAGCACCATACACCAAGCCGATCACAAATTATAATGCTTGGAGTGAAGAACAAAAGAAGTCTGTAAATCTTGATGCCAAAGCAATGAATGCGCTTTTCTGTACCGTGAACAAAGAAGAATTCAATCGTGTGTCCATGGACAGATCTGCAAATTAAATATGGCAGATTTTATAGGTAACACATGAAGGTACCAATAAAGTTAAAGAATCTAAAATATCTGTTACAGGTTTGAACTCTTCGAAATTAAGGAGAATGAAACCATTGCAGAAATAGTTACAAGGTTCACCGACATTACAAATTCCTTAATAGCCCTTGGAAAGGAATACACTCAAGTTGAAAAAGTTAGAAAGATTTTTCGTGCACCCACATCAGATTGGGAGAAGAAAACTAATGTAATAGAAGAAGCAAATGACCTTTCAACAAAGTCATTAGAAAACCTTATTGGTAATTTAATGACATATAAAGTTTAACTTGAAGATAGGAAGAAGGATGAACAACAACTTCAATTCAAGAAGAAAGTACCTGCCTTCCATACATCCTCAGATATGGATAATTCATATGATGATGAAGAGGATATGACAATGCTCTCAAGAAAATTCAGAAAGTTCTTGAAACAAGGTAAGTTTAATCGTATTTGTTTTAATTGTAATAAACCAGGTCATATAAAGAAGGATTGCTCATTGCTAAAATACAAACGGAACTTCAAGTTCAACAAATTCAACAAAAAGAAGAAAGATTATCAGGCAACTTAGGAGGATAGTGATTCATCTTCATCTGTCGAAGAAGAAGCTACTGAAACTGCCAATGTCTATTTTATGACTCAAGAAGATGAGGTACAAGAATATGCTGAATCATTGGATGCATTTAATGAATTATATAATGATCTCAAGAATGAAAAGACTAAAATTAAAGTTTTAACAAAGGAAAATGAAAGACTCAACATAGAAAATTCACTTTATATTTCTCAAATGTCTTCATTAAATTCTCAAAAAACTGACTTTGAAAAGTTATTTCATCTCTAAAAAAAGATAATGAGAATTTCTTAAAAGAAAATACTTTGCTTAGAAGAGAAACTGTTTCTTTAAATTCTAGAATTTCTATTTTAGATAAAGAAATGACAAGTTTCAAAATTAAATATGAAGAAATTTTGAAAAATGTGACAAAATTTAATAAGGAAAAAAAATTTAAATGATTTATTGTCTTATCAAAAGATGTCAAATAATCGTTTTGGTCTTAGATTTTCAAATGATAAGTTTGAAAAACCTTCACGTGTTGGTCTTGGATTTTCAAAAAATAATTTTGGAAAATCTACACTTTTTTATGAAAAGAATAATCATAATCCACATAATTCTTTTGTGAAAAGAAATACTGATAGTATTTCAAACAGAATTAGGTACAAATATATATGGATTCCTAAATATCTAAATATTGGATAAAAATGCTTATATTGCATCATATATATATATATATATATATATATATATATATATATATATATATATATATATATATATATATATATATATATATATATATATATATATATCATGTATGTAATTCTTGTAATTATGTTTTTACTAACAAATGAAAACCAAATTCAAATTGGGTTTAGAATTTTAAGGCTAATCTTTTTCAGACCCTGTCTTGATGGGTACTATATAAAATATTTTATCTTATAGGTACCTTATAAAGAAAAGTGGATACTTGATTGAGGTCATTCCAAACACTTGATACTGCAAAATATAATTTATCATATATGTATGCCATGATGTATTTTATGCAGGGGGAGAACACTTATTATCTATATTTGTTATAACCTGTTCTATGCAGGAAGAGAACACTTGTTATCTGTATTTGTTATAACCTATTTTCTGCAGGGGGAGTTTCTCTGTAGGGAAAGTTTTAATGCACACAGCTTGTCATCATCAAAAAGAGGGAGAATGTGGAACTTACAGTTTGATGATAATAGATTTTGATGATAACAAATGTGATGCAGGTACATTGGAGCTTAATTTACAGAGCTAGTACTGAGTTCTAGTAACTCAAGTTTATTCAAGGATATTGACTATTTTTGTGTTTTTTTAGAAATTTGTTAAAAACCTTGATCACACACACAAAATAGTCTTATAGTCGACTAACCCCTTTCTATAGCCGACTAACATATCCTTTAGTCGACTTATAATAGTCTATAGTCGACTAAGTGTCTTCACAGAAAAAATATTTGTTCTCTATTTGTTGACTGTAAGCAACATTAGTCGACTACCCCTTTATATAGTCGACTAATTTTAGTTTTTAGAGACCTATCAATCTGTGTCAGATACATATAGTCGACTTGATCTTTAGGCTAGTCGACTAACCCAGGTAAAACTTCTTATAGTAGTCGATTACTTTCATGTCCTAGTCGACTAACTATAGTTTCTGAATGTTATTTAGTTTTAATTTTCTGGTGTTTTTTCCAACATTTTGATTTTCAAATTTGAGTTGACAACTTTCCTAACTGACCATTTATTCCACCTATAAATAGGGATGTTGTCCTTGGATGTATTCACCAATTAAAATCATAAGTTTTCTGTCCAAAATTCTATTAAAAATTCTGTTTTTCAGAAAACTAGTTTTTACTTTCTATTCTTCACATAATTTCAATTCTATTGTGAAGAATTCTGAGAGTCATCCTATAAGATACCTTGTTTACAATCACGTACAAGTTTGAAAGCTTATATGTTGTTATATTGTAATCAGTCAAAGAGAAAGTGTCTTCTTGCTGTAGAAAAGAGTTGTACAGATTTGACAAAAGTGTTTTGTTAAGTTGTGTACAAGGAGTTAATTTTGGGGTGTATCAAAATCAAGATAAGAAAAATCTCAAGCGGGTTACTTGGGGACTAGACGTAGGTCACGAGAACCAAACTAGGATAAAATCTCTCGCGTTTGCGTTTGCATTTTTCTGAGATTTTTCTGTGCATTTTCCTTTCTTGAAGTATTTTAATTAAAAGTTTATAAACACTATTCATCTCTTCTTTAATGTTTGTGTTGCCTTGTTTACAGATGCTACAACATTAAGTGCTTACGGTCTCGGCTAATAGATATCAAGGGAGTCTGTATTCACTAATCATTATCCTGACAATTTCTTGAAGACTGTGATTTTTTCTTTCAACGACTCTATTTTGTTGTGGAGTTGAGTTTTAGGACAGGACAACTCATGTTTAGTTCTATTTTTTCACAATAGGTGATAAATAAATGGTTGACGAATTCACCGCCTCTATCACTCCTTTGAGTAAAATTAAAAAATCTTTTTCTTTCTCAACTCTTTTTTTAAAAACTTGAAAATGCGAAAAAGCTTCATCTTTAGTTTCTAAAAAACACATATATATCTTAAGAAATCATGAACTAGAACAAAAACCAAACTGTTACCTGATTGAGTTGGAACCTGCATATAAAATATAAAATTTCAGAACTTTATAATAGAAGTGTCGAAGTGCTTAATGTACAGGTATAGCGAGTGGCTATGCGAGTCGTGATCCATAAGAAGGGACTAGCGATGGAAACTTTTGCAAGTTTTCTTTAGTTCTCTTAAAATGGTTAAAGTTCTTCTTTAGTTCTTGAAAAGAAATGAAAAAGAGTTATAGTTAAGTTAAGAAGAAAGTGGTAGATTGAGAAGGTGGAGAAAATAGGAAATGATTTTATACAAAGATATTAAAAAGAGTGAATAAAAGAGTTGGGAGATGATAGTGACCTAAACTAAAGAAAGAAAAACTAAAAGAACTTACCTACCTCTTCCGGTTGATGGCTTACCTAGGATCGTTGGCACGTTTACCTTACTTCGGAGGCGATCAATGCATAATCCATAAAATCGAGCTCAGTCCCCATCCACATTACATCATCAAGACGAACAAGAGTGAAATGATCTAGAATCTTGAGGAGATCATCATCATAAAATATCGGTGGCAAACATACAACAAGATTATACCAATGCTACTAGATCGCTTGGATACTCATAAAAAACCAATAGAGGTAAAGTAGAAAAGAGAAGAAGAATATAAATAAAGAAAAATACAAACAAGTTACCTTTAATTGCTTGTACAAACGATAGAAGAAAGGAGGAGGTTACATCAGTGTCACTCTCAACAGAAATCTCTCTCTCTTACTTACATGAATCTCTGTCTAACTATGCTTACAAAGAAATAAAAGTTACATGAAAGAAAAATAAAAACCTAAACTAACCTAGAATGGAACTAGCCTAAGAATCCTTCTCTGCCTAATCGCTCCCTTTTTCAGCAAAATTTCTGATATTTATGGGCAAAAACCCAGAGGGGAGAGGAGTGAGAAGATAAGGGGAGAAAATGCTCCCCTTATTTCCACCAAATGGCCATAGAAAAGCGGCTCTTGCCGTGTTTTCGCAGCTTGGCTGTGGCCAGATGACCATGATTAGTCTCTAATTTTGCATAATTATTATCACATCAGCATATTTATTTGATATAAAATTCTGCTAATAAAGCTTTGCTTGCTTGATCCTAGGTCCATTTTGTGCAAATGAAGAAGAAGACCCTAAATCACCATTTAATGGGTGATTAAAGGCCTGCCAAGTAGCCATTGACCTTAGGGAGGAGATTTTGTCAGCCAAGGGCATCAAATTCAGAATCCAGAAGACCTAGCTGATAGGAGACAGAAGGGACGACACGCTGCCTGAATCCAGGCGCGCGCCACCCTGGCAGGGCCGTACGGGCGCGGGCGCGCCCGGGCTTTGGGCCAGGGGTTGTCCCCCTGGCCCTTTTTCCTCTGGTGCCTATAAAAACCCCTGGGGTTCTGAAGAAGGGCAGATCCAGAGTTTAGGAGTTATTATCTTGTTCTAGGAGTTATAGTTGTTGTAGTTTCCTTCTTCTTCTTGTTTTAGTTTAGCCATTATAGTGAAAGAGAGAGAGTGTGTAAAAGTTATATTTGAAGGTGGCAATCTAATACAAGTAACTACTTCTCTTTCTTCTTTCCAATTACTTGGTGTTTTCCATTTGCTTTTACTTACTTGTTGTTGTGTAACTCCTTTTCTCTTTACCACTTAACTCTTGTTGTTTCTTTTATTACCATGTCTAACTAGCTCTTTCATTGCATGGCTAACTAATTACTAACCCACTATTCTCTAACAACTTGATTGATAATTCAAATGAGTAAATAGTATCAAACAAGCCTTGTGCAAACGAGAGCTATGACATCTTAAGACGAGGGTTCTAACTCTAACTTACCTACAAGTATTAGCTCCCTTATATTTCATGCTTAACGGGTTTTTGATGATCTATAAACTTTGCTTGTCTTTGTAAGTAGAGATTTTCCTTTTAACTTTACCGATACCATTAGTGCACTTGTATCTTCCCTTATTCTCACCTTCTATTGGATCTTGATAAGGGAATGTCCAAGTTTTTGCCGTGTAAAACTAAGTTAAAGGAAGAACTTTCACTCGATTTTTACGTGAATAGTTCCTATGCATAAGGGTTATGCTTGCCTATGATCCATCATGAGGCTACATCTTCAAGAAGTTAGAGATTAGTGGAGCACTTAGTAGAAAGTTAGCCATGCGTTTTTACCATCTAGAAAAATCACTTTTACAAACCACCAAATCATTCTAAAACAATCTTTGAAACCAACTTGTTTTCATATTCAAATTCTTTATTTGAAACAAAGAACTTTCTCTTTTCTTGAACAACGAAGCCGCATCAAGCTTTCATCGCTCTCCCTCCTTGTGGATACAACCTGTAGAGCCACTTTGCTACTATGAAAGAATCGCAAAAGCAGTAACATCGACCCACTTTCCTTTACCTATTTTTGTGCTTGCTTTTTGCCGATCAGGCCACATCCAGGGAGCGAGTATATCTCTTTTGATTTTATCCCCTTTTGTCCAGCTAGATTTCCTGTTTGATCTCTGATTTTGATCTGATCTTCGGTGATCCTCAAGCTAACCAATTTGGATCCATATAAATCTGAATTAACCAGTTTTATTTGATGTGATCCTCCCTGATATACATTGATCTTCAGCTGGAATCATTTCTATCTCCTGAATATTTGTCTCCTCTTTAATTAAGATTTAAATCAGAATTAAAGTAGGCTTTTGGGCTCATTTCTTTTTCACCTCCATTAGTAATGGGCCTGCACATTATTAAATAAAAATAAGACTAAATAACAAGATTTATTTGATAATAAATATGAGAATGTGATAATTTATGGGCAATATCAGTGACCAATCATTACCACGAAGACTTTTGGTTTTAGTTGGACTAAACAAATTCATGTAGATTAACTGTAATGGCCTAGATGTCATGATATCCTTGATTACTTTGAAAGAGGACTTGGTTTGTTATCCAAGTAGGCACGCATCACAAATGCGGTTCTTTTCAAACATCAAATAAGGAATAACCTTTACCAATTCCTTAAAATTAATTCGGGATAGATGGTCAAACGAAATATGGCCTAGTCTTAAACAAGTGGCATTGCAATATAAACAAGTGGCATTGCAATATAATTCAACTTATCAATCATGTAAATATTGTTTTCATGAAAATCGAAAAGAATGCAAGCATTTGTTTTCTTGTCTAAAATATCACAAGTGAAATCATCAAAACAACTTTAAAACTTTTGTCACAAAGTTGGCTAATGCTCAAGAGATTGTGCTTGAGACCTTCAACTTAAACAACATTCTTAATTAAAGGAGATGAGCCAATTTTGATATTATCTATACCAATGGTTTTGTCGTTTGAATCATCTCCGAATGTGATGGTGCCACCTTCATGATACCTTGACAGCGTTGCAAAGTTGTTGATGTACCATGTCATGTGCTTTGAGCAACTACTATCAAGGTACCACTCCCTACGTCTTGGAGCTTTGGTCCATACCAACATCAATTGATAAAGATGTTGACTTTGATACCCAATTTTCTTGGGTTCTAGAGTGTTAGTCTTATGAACCCAAACATGATTATTTGAAACATTAAATCTAGCATAATAAAATTTAGCCAAATGATCTTTGCGGCCACAATAGATGCATGAGTACACCTTGGCATATAAAAATGCATGATGTGTGTGAGCATGATGTGCATGTGTAACATGAGCATGAGAAGTGTGTGTAGCATAGTGTGCATGATGTTGTGTGTAAACATGTGAAACATGAGGAGTGTGTGGTTTTCTTTGAGTTTGCCTCTTAGGAAACATAGCCTCTCATCTAACTTTGACAAATTTTCATTTTTTTAAAATATTGCTCAAAGTATTAATTTTGTTTTTCAAAGTAGAAATCTCATTTTTATCAATAATAGGAAATTTTTTGCAAGAGATTTTATGTGTATCCAAATCCTTTTATGTCTTTTCAAGAGTGGAAGACAAAAAAAAATTTCTTTGGAAATAACAACTAATTTATTTTAAAGAAGTTCATTTTTCTTTTTCATTTTTAAATACCTTTTTATATGAAAATCATTCAAAGTAGAAATCTCATTTTTATCAATAATAGGAAATTTTGCTTTGCAAGAGATTTTATGTGTATCCAGATCCTTTTGTGTCTTTTCAAGAGTGGAAGACAAAAAAAAATTTCTTTGGAAATAACAACTAATTTATTTTGAAGAAGTTCATTTTTCTTTTTCATTTTTAAATACTTTTTTTTTATGAAAATCATATTTGTTTAAGAGTTCCTAAAAAGCTTCACCAATTCATCCATAGACAATTCACATTCTTCAAGAGAATATTCGGACGTTACCTTGAGTGTGTTCTCATTAGCCGTGAAATACACATTAGCCGGTCCACCTCTTCTTCGGATTCGCTCTCCGAGTCCCAAGTAGCCTTCAAAGCCTTCTTTTTGTAGGGCTTCTTGGAGGTAGTGAGTTTCCCCTTTGTATCCGGGCAATCAGCATTAACATGTATGGGCTTCTAACAATTGTAGTAAACTATCTTCTTATCCTCCTTCCCTTGCCATCTTCCTCGGTTGTTGAATTTAACTTTGTTGTACATCTTTCTAACATTCTTCACAAGAAGGGATAAATTTTCATTATCTTCTTGGTCATCATCTTTATCATCAGAGATGGTAGGAGTGGATTTCAAAGCTTGTAATTTCTTTTTAGTTGTGCCTTCTCCCTCTTGATTTTCTTTCCATCTCATAGGTCTTGAGATTGCCAATAAGACAAATGAGCTCCATTTCTTCTTTGTCATTGAGCTTCTTCAATATTGTGGCCTTGACTTCCCATGATTGTGGAAGAGCGCGAATGATCTTCATCACTTTTTGATCATTGTCAATAGAATCACCGAAAGAAGCAAGATCATTAGTGGTTTTAGTAAACTTTGTGATCGTGTCATTAATAGATTCATTTTCATCCACAGCAAAATTGGGAATACAAGAGATCAATCTTACCTCACTTAACTTGTGATGTCCCCTCGTGCGTGATAATTAAATGTGACCAAATCTCATGGGTGGATTTGCAATGAATTACCCTTGCAATATCCTTATCATTCAAGGCTTGAAGCAATGCATAGTGTCACGCCCCGCTTCCCAAAATACGCTGGAATGGATACGAGATGAGAGTCGGTGACGCTTATATGTAAGGAAAATACCTCATGTATATGCGCTAAGTCTTGAGTAACCCGAACAAGCTATAAAAATAAAGTATAATAAATCACGATCAGTACAATAACACCTATAGATTCCACACATGATGACAATGAATACGGGAAAGGAATAACAACTGGATCTGATGCATAGAGAATCAAGAAATATTAGGAATGCAAAAGAGACAAGATAAGCAGTAACCAACAGAGGGAAACTCCAGACTCCTCGCAAAGTGTATGAGCTCATCAACACCTGATCAATGAAATAAAACATCTAATGTCTGGACTTACAAATCCAGGGTCATCACAAAGCGATCCAATGAGTGTGTAAAAAAAGGGAAGGTGCTCGTGCATATAAAAAATGTGTATACTATAATAACATAACTAGAACTATAAATACAAGATAAGTGAATAACTAAAATCATGAACAAGACTATGAACGAAATATCACTCATATCACAGTAAAAGAAAATAACTGATGTTAAGATATGTAACCTAGGATATGTAACTAGTTTGATTGTTTATTATTATATACTTAACTAATGTAGTACTTAGCTGTGTCCCATACCACATCCGTTTTTCAACATATCAAATAAGATTATCGTTATTGTAACTGCCTGCCTTTATAGTGCATGTGTTTTGGAAGGGTACCGTGCATGCCCGGTACTACAGTGTAACACCCATGGTACTGAACCAGGATAGACCGCAAGGCTCAAATAACTGAAGATCAAAGCCCCACATAAAAGAATAACTGGTGTGGCGTCGTAGTCTGGACATTGTTGGCCCAAGGTTACAATCACCCGGTTTTTGAGTTTTGATGATTACAAAACATATATAGTTATTTGTACTAATCATATTTTAATGTTTAAGTGTGTTTCAGGGTTCTAAGGATTCAAGATGTGTTCTTCCCTAAAGGAAGGTATTTTTGACTCAAGTTGACTCAATTCGGGATCAAGGATTCAAGCTATTCAACATTACATATGGAGAAGCCCTAATTTGAAGATCTTGTAGTCACCTAGAACTTTTGTAAGAATTAGTTTGTTAAAGAATGAGGTTATGATAAGTTGGCTCAAGAAAACACACACACACTTTCATTTTTCAAAATACGATTTTTGTTTTGGTTAGTTGGATTAGGTGCATGTCTTGATTGATATACATGTCTCTAAATATTTCATATTTTTACATCTAGTTTAAATCATGTATACCATCCCTTATAGGATGCTACTTAATCATCTAGCCATTTAAAAATATTTTAAAATTCTTCAAAGTTCAAAATTTTTCCCATAATAAAACTGTTTCAGGCCCAACGGTCGACCGGGCGGTCGACCGGATCTATTTCAGGCCTGATCGGTCGACCGCACCGGTCGACCGGGCCTTGTGGCTTTGGCATGCACGTTTGTGCACGTGTTCCGGTCGACCGGACCGATCGACCGACTGACTGACCCTTGCTCTCGGGTTTTGTCGGTCGACCGGGCCAGTCGACCGACAGAACAAATATTTGTTTTTTGTTTAGCCTCCGGTCGATCGACCGGTCGACCGAGTCCAACGGCTAGTTTGCCAGATAGACTGCCGGTCGACCGACAGCCGCCAGCAGCCCCCAACGGCTAGTTCCTTGAAAACTGTTTTCTGGATTTGATTTTGATGGCTCTTTCAGCTATTTTTGAATTTCCTGAGGCTATTACCTGACCTATTAACCTAGTTTAAATGATGAAAAGATCTCATCTAATCCCTATAAATAGATGGCATTGGACCCTTGTTAAATTCAAGAAAAACCCCATTGTTTTGAGTTTCAAAAGAAAAGAAAAGTTTTCAAAGCTCTCACTTTCTAAAGTGCTTTCTTGGTTAAAGTTTTTCAGTTGTTTTCAAGCTCTTTTCTTACTTCTTTATAACTGAATTTTCTCACTTCACTTCTTGAGCCAAAAATCATTCCCATTCTATAAGGAGTTGTAAGAGAGAAGTTTATGGTCTTTTGATCACCTTGTTACTTGTATTTCTTTGTGTTGAGATCCCTCTTGTGTAGAGGTTGGATTGGTGGGAGTTCGGTACTTCGGTCTTATGTAGACCTATTGTAATCCCCTTGGGTGTAATAGTTCCGGTGTGAAAATTCTCTTTGCGGATTTAGTGGAAATCCTTCACGGTGGTGGAGGCGGGGACGTAGAGCGGTGACTCGAACCTCGAAACAAATTCCTTGTGTTTGCGATTGGTTTCCTTATTGCTTTTTCATTGCTTTATATTTCTATCTTGTGATATCTCTTGTTTGCACTTCATTATTGGACCCATTTCATTTACTTGCATTTTTCGGTCTTTACTCATCTCAACAAGAAAGCAATTACGCGCCTCAACTCATAATCTAGAGGAATCAAAGAGGAAAAGTTCTAGAGCCCTTCACGGGAAATTCAGCTTCAATTTCTTGTTTGAGTGACCGTTGCATCTTACATACATACTTATTTAAAAAGATCATTAGATTAGCATTAACACCTATTCACCCCCCCTCTAGGTGTTTTTCAGACATAACCCTAATAACTGAAAACTGAATAACTAGGTAGCAATACTACCTTGGTTTCTCATGGTGAAACCTAAACTTGGTATACCATAAGAAGTCCTCCCAAAATATACGACATGCATTATCAGACAATTAACCCTTTTTTTTCCAGGTTATGGTGTCTTTTATTAACAAGTAATGATATAAGTTATTATTAAAAAATAATGACCGAATATCTCTAACAACTGATGATGTCAATGACAGTTGATAACTGAATACCTAATATCTAACAACTGATAACTGGCAACTGATAATTGACATCTGTCTAGAATACTGGAGATATAGAGTCACCAATCACAATGGTGTCACTGATCTCTGATACCTGACTTCTGATAACTGCTATCTAATAACTCTGAAGTATAAGATCACTGATATCAACTAGATCACTATCAAAATATACCTATATCTCTATAACTAAAAAACAAAATTAATAAAGAATCAATCATGAAGAGAAATCTACTAATTACCCTCGAGATCAACAAAATCAACAGATACTAAAATCATAACAAAATAATGGAGCACCCTCAACCAACATGAAATTTAGAAATGTTTACATCTGACACTCAACATCAATAAGATCATTAATACACAGACAAACAAATTTGTGAATCTGAAAATACTAACAACTATTAATCTGACTACAAATTCATATCTAAATACTGATCAAGATCTAATGAAAGAATGTAAATCTCAGATCAATGCAGATTCTAACTAAGTTCATATAAGTCCAAGTATCAAGAAGATCAGTCTCTTAATAATGTAACATTATATATAATCCACTCTCAAAATACAAATGAATCTCCATCTAAATAATCACCAAATAAATGCATGTTAAACAGTCCACAATCTAAGGTATATCATAACTAGATCTGAATCCGAAGTGGCGAATGTATACACATGAAATGATAAATTCTAATGTCTCAGTAATAAGGTATCGAATCTATATACATCCAGAACTCAAAAATACAGAATAATTCTAAATACCACAAAGCATATAAAGGACAGTTATCTGGCAATCTAGTCCTCATCGACTCATCAATCAGCAGATATTTTTCATGAAAGTTCCAATTCACTGCAACTCTCATACTATCCAAATCCTCCAAATACTCGCTAATGAAAAACTATAAACAATAGAATAATGTTGGAATCGAATATACTCTCACATGAGATAATCATACCAATTAAATAAACTAATAAAGTATGAACTCAGTAATATCACATGAAATGATAAATTAACTCGCATAATTAAGATAAATGAATAAAGAAAATACTCACGAACAATAATAAATGCATAACAACACAAAAGTAAACACTCACGTGAAATGACACGGTTTTGAATCTGAATCACTATCTAGTCTTCACTGCACGAACCAGTATAGATCTCTAGATTATTTCAGGGTCGGTCTTCGAATCGCAGTGTATCGGGTTTACAACGAGCACAATCCGAATCTCCCATTACTGAGTTTGGATCGCACGAATGTGTCCGTAATTACTGTAACATGCAACAAACACACATAACATATATACTCATATACACTTGTACATACACATACACGTACTCATGCATACACCCAAGCATACATATTACATACACGTACATGTATACACATACACACACTCTTATACATACTACATACATGCATACCTACGCATCTACATACACATTCACATGTAAACACATTTACAAACACACCCCACATAAAATACCACACATGCATTCACTCACGCATACACATTCACATATAAATTCATACACATACATTCACATAATTAAACATACACATTAGCATAAATATAACACACATATATATAAAAAGAGAGAGAACGGAGAATGAGAGAGGGATGAAGACTCACGACAAGAGGCAAGGCTGGGCATGGGGTAGGCCAGGTCATGGCGCATGGCGCTCCGGCGGAGGGAGAAGGGGGCTGCATCCTAGACGGAGGTATGCTTAGCCAAGGGAGATGGAGGTTGGGGGGTGTGCTTTGGGCTTGGAGATGGAGCTCGGTTGAAAGGGTGAACGTGGACTGCCATAGCAGTGGGGGATCTGCAAGTTGAAGGGGGCTCAGTTAGGCCAAGTGCGGCAAGCGGGAGAGCTACTGGAGGTTAGGTTCACGTGGTAGGGGTGAAGGCTGATCTGGTGGTAAGCAAGGGGCTGGTTGGGGCCTACCGGCAGATGTGGATCTCACCGAAGAGGAGATGGAGAACTCAGAAGGGACAACAACCATGGGGGTGCTACGCGCCGAGCTTGGTGCGTGGAGGGATGGTGATGCGCAGAGATGGAGACGGAGGAGGAAAGGTACGGGCATGGCTGAGGAAGAGCATAGAGGTGAGCGTGCCAGGGTGGATGGGCTCAGCAAGGTAGTCACGGGGGAAGAGGGTGGAACCCAGAGGAAGGGGGCTGGGCCTGTGAAGAACACGGCCAAGGCGGATCTGTGCGGCTGACTAGAGAGGGCGGTTATGGATGGCGCGACTCGCCAGAGATGAGGGGGAGGTGGTCGTGGTCAAGGCATGGATGGGTGATTGCGATTGTGAGTTGGAGATGTAGGAGATTAAGGTTAAGTTTAAGATTAGGGTTAGAGTTTAGAATTATATATAGGGAGAGAGATATAGGGTTTCAGGTTTTGGATATTGGGTCTAGGCTAGAGGGTAGGAACATGGATTAAAGGGTTGGAATCAAGAAAATGGAAAATATTAATAATAATACTAGTAATAATTACAACTAATAATAATAGTCATAATAATAACACCCATTGTAATTGTATTTAATCATAGCAATAACAATGATAAACACTAATAATAATAATAAATAATAACCATAGTGAAATAATAGTAGTAACAATTACTACAAATAATAACAAATAATAATAATGGTAGTAATAGAAATAATAGAAATTAAAAATTAAAAATACTAATAAATATTAATAGTAATAATATATAACCAAATTAATATTTATATCTCAAAATAATTTGTATCAATAATAATAATAATTGTCATGAATCAAGTTAAATAATAATAACAACAACAATAAAAATAATTATAATTAACAATAAAAAAATTAATAATATTAATAATGATAACAATAACAATAACAACAACAATAATAATAACACTAATAACAATAACAACAAATAATCATAATCATAATTAAATTAACAATAATAATAATAGAAAGCCAAGTTAATTAATAATAATAAATAAAGCTAGATAATTATTTAAAAATATATATTAATACAGTATTATTAACTAGGGGTATTACATTCTACCTACCTTACAAAAATTTCTTCTTCAAAATTTCAATAAAGCAGGTAATGGTAAAAAAGAATCAAAAAAAGGGAGAAGATAATTTAGTTTCCATGTCTCCTCTTTGGGACACCACGATTCTGCTGCGCTACTCTGACTTCTGCTATCGGCTTCAGTATAGAGTAACCAATTTCAAGAGATAAAGTCAGGGAAAATAGAATCGGGAAGAAGGGTAGGAATCAAGATGGAATTTAGACTACTCTAAAAGAAGAGTTAGAATCAGGGATATCAAAAGATCAAATTGATGAATTCAAAGAAAGGACGATCAATTTACAAGTGTACTAAATATCATAATATGGATAGTATATGTATATTGCAGTGTAACTATAGCATATTTCAAGTTATCGGCATGAACTAGGTCTTCTTGCGAAAATTAAAAATCAATATCGCAAGTCAAAAACCTAGGTTCTGATACCAAGAAAATCCTGTCACGTCCCGCTTCCCAAAATACGCTGGAGTGGAGACGCAACGAGAGTCAATGACGCTTATACACAAGGAAAGTACCTCACGTATATGCGCTAAGTCTTGAGTAACCCGAATAAGCTATAAAAATAAAGTATAATAAATCACGGTCACTACAATAACATCTATAGATGTCCACACATGATGACAATGAATACGGGAAAGGAATGACAACTGAATCTGATGCATAGAGAATCAAGAAATAATAGGAATGCAAAAGAGATAAGAATATCGGTAATCAACAGAGGGAAACTCCAGACTCCTCGCGAAGCGTACGAGCTCATTAACACCTGATCAATGAAATAAAACACCCAATGTCTGGACGTGCACATTCAGAGTCGTCAGAAAGTGACCTAATGAGTGTGTAGAAAAATAGGGAGGTGCTCATGTATATTAACAATTTGTATACAATAATAACATAAGTAGAAATATAAATAGAAGATAATTGAATAACTAAAATCATGAACAAGACTGTGAATGAAATATAACTCATATCATAGTAAAAGGAAACAACTGATGTCAAGATGTGTAATCTAGCATATGTCACTAGTTTGGTTGGTTATTATTAACCAAACTAATTAATACTTAGCTGTGTCCCATACCACAGCCGTTTTCTCACATATCAAACATGATTATCATTATTGTAACTGTCTGCCTTTATAGTGTATGTGTTTTGAAAGAGTACCGTGCATGCCCGATACTACGGTCTAACACCCCTGGCGCTGAATCAGGACGGACCGCAAGGCCCAAATAACTGAACACCACAACCCTACACAAAAGAATAACTGGTGTGACGCTGTAATACGGGCATAGCCCTAAAAACTATGAACTGAATTACTGAATAATTAGGTAGCCAGTACTACCTTGGTTCCCCATGGTGGAACCTAAACTTGGTATACATAACAAGTCCTCCCAAAATATACAACATGCATTATCAGGCAATTACCCATTTTCCTAAGTTATGGTGTCTTTTATTAACAAGTAATGATATAAGTTATTATTAAAATGAAAGTAATGACCGAATATCTTCAACAACTGATGATGTCAATGACAGCTGATAACTGAAACTAATATCTGACAACTAATAATTGGCAACTGATAATTGGCATCTATCTAGAATACTAGAGATATAGAGTCATCAATCATAATGGTGTCACTGATCTCTGATAACTGATATTTGATAACTGCTACTTGATAACTCTGAAGTACAAGATCACCGATATCAAGTGGATCACTATCACAATATACCTGTATCTCTATAATTAAAAAACTGAATTAATGAAGAATCAATCATAAAGAGCAATCTACTGATTATCCTCGAGATCAACTAAATTAAAGGATACCAAAATCATAACAAAATATGGAACATCCTCAGCCAACATGAAATCTAGAAATATCTACATCTGATACTCAACATCAATAAGATCATCAATACACAGACAAGCTAATTTGTGAATCCGAAAATACTAACAACTATTAATCTGACTACAAAATCATATCTAAATACTGATCAAGATCTAATGAAAGAATGTAAATCTCAGATCAATGCAGATTCTAACTAAGTTCATATAAGTCCAAGTATCAAGAAGATCAGTCTCTTAATAATGTAACATCATGTATAATCCACTCTCAAAATACAAATGAATCTCCATCTAAATAATCACCAAATAAATGCATGTTTAATAGTCCACAATCTAAGGTATATCATAACTAGATCTGAATCCAAAGTGGCGAATGTATACACATGAAATGATAAATTTTAATGTCTCAGTAATAAGGTATCGAATCTATATACATCCAGAACTCAAAAATACAGAATAATTCTAAATAACACCAAGCATATAAAGGACTGTTATTTGGCAATCTAGTTCTCATCGACTCATCAATCAGTAGATAAATTTATCATGCAAGTTCCAATTCACTGCAACTTTCATACTATCCAAATCCTAGATCTGGTACCAAATACTCACTAATGAAAAACTATAAACAGTAGAATAATGCTGGAATCAAATATATTCTTACATGAAATAATCATACCGATTAATAAACTAATAAAGCATGAACTCACTAGTATCACATGAAATGATAAATTAACTCGCATAATTTAAGATAAACGAACAAAGAAAACACTCACGAACAACAATAAATGCATAACAACACAAAAGTAAACACTCACATTAATGACGCGATTTCGAATCCGAATCGTTGTTTGGTCTTTATTGCACGAACCAGTAAGGATCTCCGGATCATCTCATAGTTTGATCTGTGAATCGCCAATGTATCAGGTTCACAACGAGCACAATCTGAATATCTCATTACCGAGTTCAGATTGTACAAACGAGTCCGTAATCGCTATAACACGCAGCCAAACACACATAATATATATACTCATACACACTTGTACATACACATACACGTACTCATGCATACACCCAAGCATACACAAAACATACACGTATACGTATACAACACACACTTTTAAACACACAACATACATGCATACCTACAAATCTACATACACATGCACATGTCAACACATTTACACACACACCCCGCATAAAATACAAGGCATGCATTCACTCACGCACACACATCCACACATAAATTCACACACATACATTCACAAAATTAAATACACACATTAATATAAATATAATACACACATAAATATATATTCACAAAATTAAATACACACATATCTATATAGAATGAGAGAGGGATGAAGACTCATGGCAAGAGGCAAGGTCCGGCCATTGGGTAGGCCAGGTCATGGAGCATGGCGACCGGCGGAGGGAGAAGGGGTTGCGGCCTGGATGGAGGTATGCTTGGCCAAGGGAGATGGAGGTTGGTGGGTGTGCTCCAGGCTTGGAAATGGAGCTCAGTTGAGAGGGTGAAGGTGGGCTTCCATGGCAGTGGGGGATCTGTAGGTTGAAAGGGGCTTAGCTAGGCAAAGTAGGGCAAGGGGAGAGCTGTCAGAGGTTGGGTTCGCGTGGCGAGGGTGAAGGCAGATCTGGTGGTAAGCAGGGCGCTGGTTGGTGGCTATCGACAAAAGTGGATCTCGCTAGAAATGAGATGGAGAACTCAGCATGGACAACAGCCATGGGGGTGCTACGCGCCGGGCTTGGTGCCTGGAGGGATGGAGATGCATGGTGATGGAGAGGGAGGAGGAAGGTATGAGCATGGCTGAAGGAAAAGCACAGGGGTGGGCGTGCCAGAGTGGATGGGCTCGGCAAGTTAGTCACGGGGGAAGAGGGTGGAGCCTGGAGGGAGGGGGCACAGCCTGGGAGAACACAGCCAAAGCAGATCTGTGTGGATGATGAGAGAGGGGACTGTGGATGGTGCGACTTGCCGGAGAAGGGGGAGGTTGCCGTGGTTAGGGCGCACGGATGGGTGATTGTGACAGTGAGATGGAGATGAAGGAGATTAGGTTTAAGTTTAGGATTAGGGTTAGAGTTTAGAATTATATATAGGGAGAGAGATATAGGGTTTCAGATTTTGGATATTGGGTCTCGGCTAATGGGTAGGAACGTGGATTAAAGTGTTGGAATCAAGGAAATAGAAAATACTAATAATAATAATACTAGTAATAATTACAACTAATAATAATAATAGTAATAATAATAACACCCATAGTAATTGTATTTAATCATAGCAATAACAATGATAAACACTAATAATAATAATAAATAAAACCATAGTGAAATAATAGTAGTAGTAATTACTACAAATAATAACAAATAATAATAATGGTAGTAATAGAAATAATAGAAATTAATAACTAAAAAAATATTAATAAATATAATAGTAATAATATATAACCAAATTAATATTTATATCTCAAAATAATTTGTATCAATAATAATAATAATAGTCATGAGTCAAGTTAAATAATAACAACAACAACAATAATAATTATAATTATAATTAACAATAACAAAATTAATAACACTAATAATGATAATTATCAATAACAACAACAACAATAATGATAACACTAAAAACAATAATAATAAATAATAATAATCATAATTAAATAACAACAATACTAATAGAAAGCCAAGTTAATTAATAATAATAAATAAAGTAAGATAATTATTTTAAAAAATTATATTAATACAGTATTATTAACTACGTATATCAACATAGTGAGCTTTTGCATTTGCATTAAATTCCTTGGTGGCAATTTCGAATCATGTGTCTTCATCACCATCGGGTACACTAAAGGGTTTGGTCACCGCCTTTGCACCGGTTTCCTAAGCATTGCAGAACACGGTCATCTTAACTTTCCATATGGTAAAGTTAACGCCATCAAACTTGAGTAGATTCTTAATACCTTCGGCCATGCAAGCTAGTGTGAAAAGCAAAATGATAGTCCAAATGAAATGATTAGCAAATGGTCTCTCTATGGTAGTTAAACCAAAAACTAGAGTCCAAGGCTCTGATAACAATTGAAAGTACACTTAGAGGGGGTGAACAGGTGTAATGCTTATCTAATGGCAAACAATGCGAACTTTAAAAGAATGATGCAAATGGTCATCTCAAAACATGAATTGAAGCCGGATTCCCTGGGAAGAGATCTAGAACTTCTCCTCTATATACCTCTAGATTAGGAGTTGAGGTACTTAATTGCCTTCTTATTGAGATGAGCAAAACCGACAAGTAAGAATGATGAATATGATGCAAGCAATGAATAGCAAATGCAAGAGAAGCAAAAACACAAGTACAAGCAATAGCAATAGAGTAAGAGCAAGAGAAAAAGCAATCGATTTGAAAACGAGAGCACTTGAAAACTTGAAAGTTAGAAATTTTCTCTTTTGAATAAACATGATTTTTCAAAATATTTTCCAAAACTCTAGATGTTTAAGCCTCTCCTAATGACCGATATGTATAAACAAGTGATAAATGATATTAGAGGGGTCAAATAAGGTATTAATAGGGTGATTAGACCCAAAAAGAACAAATATACCCGTTGGAGAAAAAGAGGACAAAACAGATTTTAAAAAACTAACCGTTACCATAGCAGACAGGTCATCGGTCGACCAGCCGTTCGACCGGTTGGCTAAAATTCAAAATAACAATGGAACGTAAGTCGACTGGCTGGTCGTCTGATCTCAACATAGAAAAATGGTCAAGAAAATTTTTTCAGTCAGTCGACAGAACGGTCGATCGAAGTCTGACCAAATACTTCATGCCTTTGTCGATCGACCGGTCAGTGTTTTCCAATGAAATATTGAAAGGGAAAACTTACAGATTTTTGAAGAGAAATAACAAGTAATAAAAGAAAAATTACAAGTATCTCTTCTTGAGATTTTTGGAGAATTATGCCGATGGAAGTCTGATCGGGGCGTGATCACTTTGTTCCGTTGACCATACAAAAAATTGAAGCCGGATCTGCCGCCTAGGAATTCCTTCTCATCTGGTTCGAGAATTCCCTTGCCCGTGGAGAAGCTTGGTGAAGTTCAGATGAACTAGGATGGCCGAATTCTGATTTAGTTCAAAGAACTATAGAAAAACATGTCGTTGTTGGAAGCATTACGCTAAAGAACTTACATTCTTGTTATGAAGAAGGAGATCTTCTCTTCTTTTGTTTCGTTCTCTCTCTCTCCCCCTCTCTCTATTTTTCTCTTGCCTCCCTTTTGAAAGAACACCTAGAGGGGGGGGTGAATAGGTGTACGGCTAATCTAATGAACAATAATGCGGAATTAAAAACTTAATTGCAACACACTTAGTGTAACCAAAGAGTGTAGCCGAATTCCCGGTGAAGGGCTCTGGACTAACTCCTCTGAGTTTTTTTAAATAAGAGTTGAGGTGCTATGTAAAGCTCTGTTGGTTAAACACAAGTATGGGCATACACAATCAACACAAGCATGTATATGATATGACAATATGAATCAATGCACAAATGTAAGAGAGAGAGAGAGTTAGAGAAAGTGGATCAAACGCAAACACCGAGATATGTTTCGAGGTTCGAGCACACAGCTCTACGTCCCCGCCTTCACACAGAAGGATTTCCACTAACTCGTCTACACAGGACTTCCCACACAGGGAACCTCCACTGAGGATTTGGGGCAAATACAATTGGGAGTACACAACTTCTCTCTCCAACAAATACAACCTCTCACTAGAGGCAAGGCACAAAGCCAAACAATAATCAACCTCACAAATGAGGGATAGGCACAAAGCCACTCGAATAATAATCACCTCACACTTAAGGGATTCCAACACAATCTCCACCTCTCACTAGAGGGAGCCAAATACCACTTTCACTATCACCTCACAATTGAGGGATAACAACTCAATCACCTCTCACTAGAGGGATATCACAATCAATGGAAGGTTTACAACTTGGTGATCATAAAGACCACAAACAACTTCTTTTCCCACAAAACAAAGATCCTAATAGATAGGATAGTAGATAAGCTCAAGTGTGAGAAATCAAGGTGTTTGGAAATCAAAATATAAAGAAAAATACTTGGGAAATCAATTAGAATTTGATAAAAATGAAGAACAAAACAAAGATCCTAAATCTCTATTTTTCTTTGATTTTTCCAACCCTTGAAAAACAAATAAAGATCAAATCTTTAAGCTTAAAAACTCTTTTGAAAACTTGTATTAAAACACTTGAGAAGATAGAAATTTTGCTCTTGGAAAATTCTTGTTGAAAACAACCAAGAAATGGGGTATTTATACCCTCATTTCAAATCTGCCCGTTGGCAGCTGAAAAGGGCCAGAATGCCCTTCCGGTCGACCGGCCAACGGTCAAAAATTTGACCGTTGAGCCCTCCGGTCGACCGCCCGGTCGACCGTGCCAGATCCAGAGAGCAACTGCTCTCTGGCCGGTCGACCGCCTGGTCGACCGAAGCCGGATACAGAGAGCAGAGCTCTTTGCCCGGTCGACCGAAGGCTTTTCCAGAGAGCAGAGCTCTCTGGCGGTCGACAGACCCGATCGACCGACCTCCCCAACTTGGCTGCGTGCACGCTCTGTGCATGTCGGTCGACCGCCCGGTGGACCGCCCACTGCTACGGTTGATCGGTCCGGTCGACCGGCAGCCAGCCAGTCCAACTAATATGGGTCTTAAAAACTTGGGTTTTTATCCTTAATTAAATCCCATAAAATCACATAAATTCCACAAAAATCAGTTCATGTTATATCTTTGAAATACAAACATGTTTGAGTAAAAATCAAATCATGTTACAACATTTTGAACCATTTTTGTGACTTGGAAAATTTGCCTTAAACTAAATTCTGTATTTTTTAAAACTTAAATTTTTGAAATGGAAATCCGATTTTTCAAAAACACATGTAATACAAAAACATGATATTTAAACAACTTTGAAGCATGTAGTATATAGATAGAATCCAATATACATGAAAGGTATTATATCTATATTTTTGACATTAAATCCAAAAATAGGTTTTGTCTAAATACAAAACTCCAAACACATGAATAGTGTATCAAAATAAGTTTTTCTATGTATGTGAAACATAGATGTATATAGATCAAATCTAATATACATTAAACCATGTAAACTTGTTTTGATTCTATCTATTCATGAAAACCAAGATCGGTTAAACCGAAAACCAAAACCAATAAATATGAAACGTGTGTGTGTTGTGAACTTGAGCATATCACACTATCTAATCTTTACAATGGATCTAAACAACATCTTAACTAAACAAACCGAAGCCTTCTTGTAGAACGCCATCTCCAAGTTGACTCGATCCAAACGCGATTCCCCGAGCTTGACTCCAACCGAGTGCTAGATATGAACTTTGACGCTCAAGCTCTTGAATCACCATGTGAAAGCTCCAAAACACCTTTGTTGAAGCTAATCACCTACTAATATCTTGATTAAATATCTGAAACTAAATATCACAAGATTATTAGTAAACTATAACTACATGAGTTAATCATCATCAAAACTAGAGTGGAAGGCCTCTGGGCCAACAATCTCCCCCTTTTTGATAATGACAAAACTCTTGGAGTTATATATGCATGGATCAAAGTTAAGCTTCATAGAAGCTCCCCCTTAACTCATGCATAGCAATAAACAATAAGATATGTAATGAATGTTAAACATGAATATGCATAACCATGCATAAAACAATGAAATAAACATGCTCTTGATACCAAATTTTAAAATAAACATGTTCTAAAAGAATTGCTCTTGATACCAATAAAAATTTCAATAAAAGCTCTTGATACCAACAAAACAAAACAACAAAATATGTTTTTGATACTAATATTCATGCTCTTGATACCAATAATATTTACCAATAATATCCATGCTCTTGATACCAATATCTCTTGATATCAATATCAAACCAATATCAACAAAACATAAAACAAATGTTTTTAATATAAACTTTGATATAAACATAAATAAACATGCATATATACTAAAATACTTCTCCCCCTTTTTGTCAATCATCAACAAAGGGGTTAAAGGACAAAAATGTTCTCCCCCTTTTTGTCAGAAACAAAAAAATCAACAAAGGGGTACAAATAAAAGATACCAATTGAAAGATATATCAATTTAGCATGAAGGTATACAAAGAAACATCATGATACCCTTTTTGTCAGAAACAAAAAAATCAACAAAGGGGTACAAATAAAAGATACCAATTGAAAGATATATCAATTTAGCATGAAGGTATACAAAGAAACATTATGATATCAATTTAAGATACCAATTGAAAATAACAAAACATTTAAGTAATCTTGATACCAAATAAAAAATAATATCAATTTAAGATTTTTGATACCAATATTGAAAATGAAACATATACCAATTTAAAGTATTTTTCATTAGGAGCGTATGATACCAAATTAAAAAATCAATATCATTTTTTAATCATTTTTCAACATAAAGTGTGGGAGTAAGATACCAAATGTAAACAAAACCAATTGAAAGGTGAAATATGAATTTCTCCCCTTTATGAAGTACCAAACAAAATGATGCATAAGCTTGTATAAGATACCAATTTAAATAATTGTCATTAAGGACTAAATCAAGCTTAGCATAACCAAATTGTGCTCAAAGATATAAAGATATAGTAAGCACAATCAAAACATGAATACATATATATGTATGGAAAATTGAATACCAATTGAATTGATACTATTTGAAGTTTAAGCACACATATATAAAATCATATATGAGTATACAAAAAGAATGTCAATAGTGATACCAATTGAAAAGATACAATGATATCAATTGAAACTAAAATGAGAATCAAGTGTATAACTCATACTTCCTACCACCCATTTCAAGCACATGTTTAAATAGATTTTCAATTAAGAGCATACAAGGCATGGTCGCCCAACCAACCGCCCTTTAATGGGTAGGGGTTTTCAAAAATAAGTTTGAAAATATTATAACACATTTGAAAACGCTACCATATGAAGAATATGAACTAGTTATATGAAAAATTTGAAAACTAGTACGAAATTCTTCAAGCAAGGAATAAAACAAAATATATTCCATGAAAACATGTAAGTCACATGATCATCAAACACTCAAAATCTATAAGGCACATATCATACTCATGAAAACAAAATCATGAGAAAACTTTAAGTAAAGTGAGTGTATAAGAGTTATGTGAAACACATCATCATGAAAATAGGCAATCTCAATATGAAATTCCTTAAAACATGAAAATCATCAAAACTAGAATCCTTAAAGGTATATGTATGTGTTGTACAAACTAAAGTATACATACATAACCAAACATGAATGAGTCTACAAAGTATATGCATGAAGGCAAGTGGCTCAAGGATGTATATGTATAACTATTAGTTTAGACAAAATAGACATATACATGAAATTTAACATAAACATGAAAAACATGTCAAAAATATGGAATACAAGTCAAAATGTATGAATCATCAAAACTAGACTATACTAGTACATCTAATGGGTACAAATGAGCATTCAAGGACAAACAAATTATAATCTATTTGTGGCTCACTAGTTGTACAAGTATATATACAAGTTTTAATGAAAACTAACATCTAAATATGTAATCTAAACATGAAGCATAGAAATCAAAATAAAAACTCATATGATCATTATGGTAAATGTACATGCATTAGATCTATGATATACACAATAGCTAAACAAAAGTGAGAACACTAAATATAAATCCATACAAACATGGGTATCTCAAATACTACTCATGCATATCACAAGTCTAATAATCATGACATTTAACATACTAATCATGAAACAAGACATGCTAAAAATCAACAATATGAAAAGCATGTAGACATAAATGAGGAGTAAGAGATTGTTACCAAAACCAATAGGGCACATCTCCATGTCCCCAAACCGAGGTGGTCCTCCCACCAAACTCCCCTTGAAATAGAAGCAATTTTGTTTTTCAAGGATTCATTCTCTTTTAAAACAAAATCAACTTTTGAAGATAAAGCCTCATTTTTCTTTAAAACATTTTCACAATTATTTTTACTTTTCAAAATCTTATTTTCATTAAGGACAAGTTCAAGTTGGGATTTAAGTGAGTCACGTTCACTTGAAATCTCATCCCTCTCTTGCAAAGCAACATCAAGCTTAGAAGACAAGTTTTCATTTTCTTTGTTAAGTCCAAAACTCTTCTTTTTCAATGCTTTATATTTTTCTAATAATTTTTCACAAACAATAGAAAGTTCTTCATTTAAAGCATCAAGATCAACATAATCATCACAAGAAGAACTAGCACCATCTAGTTGAGTATCCAAATGTACCTCAAGGGAGTCATTCCCTTGGACCATGAAGCAATGATGTTCAGATTCTTCTCCGCTAGATTTCCCCCTTTTATTGATTTGCGTTTGTAGCTCGGGAGATGTCAACGTGTTCCACACTACAAAGGCGGAATCACAATGAGAAACAATGTTTAAATATTCTTTACTGAGAGATGCTCTAAGTGCCTTTAGGGCTAGTGCATCGGCCTCTATATGCAAGCTATTACTAAGGTAGGATTCCTTGGTAATGGCAAGGTAAACTTTATATCCTATGGCTTTTAAATGGCAACTCATTAGAACCTTCCATATATCAAGTTTAGAGATATCAAACATGGGAGGGACATTCATGAGTGCAAACTATGTGTGCAAATGCAAATGATAGATTAGCAAAACCAAGATCACACTCCTAGGTGGTTAAACCTAATATCAAGAGTGTAGGCTCTGATACCAATTGAAAGAACACCTAGAGGGGGGGTGAATAGGTGTACGGCTAATCTAATGAACAATAATGCGGAATTAAAAACTTAATTGCAACACACTTAGTGTAACCAAAGAGTGTAGCCGCATTTCCAGTGAAGGGCTCTGGACTAACTCCTCTGAATTTCTCTAAATAAGAGTTGAGGTGCTATGTAAAGCTCTCCTGGTTAAACACAAGTATGGGCACACACAATCAACACAAGCATGTATATGATATGACAATATGAATCAATGCACAAATGTAAGAGAGAGTTAGAGAAAGTGGATCAAACGCAAACACCGAGATATGTTTCGAGGTTCGAGCACACAGCTCTACGTCCCCGCCTTCACACAGAAGGATTTTCACTAACTCGTCCACATAGGACTTCCCACACAGGGAACCTCCACTGAGGATTTGGGGCAAATACAATTGGGAGTACACAACTCCTCTCTCCAACAAATACAACCTCTCACTAGAGGCAAGGCACAAAGCCAAACAATAATCAACCTCACAAATGAGGGATAGGCACAAAGCCACTCAAACAACAATCACCTCACACTTGAGGGATTCCAACACAATCTCCACCTCTCACTAGAGGGAGCCAAATAACACTTCCACTATCACCTCACACTTGAGGGATAACAACTCAATCACCTCTCACTAGAGGGATATCACAATCAATGGAAGGTTTACAACTTGGTGATCACAAAGACCACAAACAACTTTTTTTCTCACAAAACAAAGATCCTAATAGATAGGATAGTAGATAAGCTCTAGTGTGAGAAATCAAGGTGTTTGGAAATCAAATACAAAGAAAAATACTTGGGAAATCAATTAGAATTTGATAGAAATGAAGAACAAAACAAAGATCCCAAATCTCTATTTTTCTTTGATTTTTCCAACCCTTAAAAAACAAATAAAGATCAAATCTTTAAGCTTAAAAACTTGTATTAAAACACTTGAGAAGATAGAAATTTTGCTCTTGAAAATTCTTGTTGAAAACAACCAAGAAATGGGGTATTTATACCCTCATTTCAAATCTGCCCGTTGGCAGCTGAAAAGGGCCAGAATGCCCTTCCGGTCGACCGGCCAACGGTCAAAAATTTGACCGTTGAGCCCTCCGGTCGACCGCCCGATCAACCGTGCCAGATCCAGAGAGCAACTGCTCTCTGGCCGGTCGACCGCCCGGTCGACCGAAGCCGGATACAGAGAGCAGAGCTCTCTGCCCGGTCGACCGCTTGGTCGACCGTAGGCTTTTCCAGAGAGCAGAGCTCTCTGGCGGTCGACTGACCCGGTCGACCGGCCTCCCCAGCTTGGCTGCGTGCACGCTCTGTGCACGTCAGTCGACCGGCCCGGTTGACCGCTCACTGCTACGGTCGACCGGTCCGGTCGACCAGCAGCCAGCCAGTCCAGCTAATATGGGTCTTAAAAACTTGGGTTTTTATCCTTAATTAAATCCCATAAAATCACATAAATTCTACAAAAATCAGTTCATGTTATATCTTTGAAATACAAACATGTTTGAGTAAAAACCAAATCATGTTACAAACATTTTGAACCACTTTTGTGACTTGGAAAATTTGCCTTAAACCAAATTCTGTATTTTCCAAAACTTGGATTTTTGAAATGGAAATCCGATTTTTCAAAAACGCATGTAAATACAAAAACATGATATTTAAACAACTTTGAAGCATGTAGTATATGGATAGAATCCAATATACATGAAAGGTATTATATCTATGTTTTTGACATTAAATTCAAAATAGGTTTTGTCTAAATACAAAACTCCAAACACATGAATAGTGTATCAAAATAAGTTTTTCTAAGTATGTGAAGCATAGATGTATATAGATCAAATCTAATATACATTAAACCATGTAAACTTGTTTTGATTTTATCTATTCATGAAAACCAAGATCGGTTAAACCGAAAATCAAAACCAGTAAACATGTAACGTGTGTGTTGTGAACTTGAGCATATCACACTATCTAATCTTTACAATGGATATAAACAACATCTTAACTAAACAAACTGAAGCCTTCTTGTAAAACGCCGTCTCCAAGTTGACTCGATCCAAACGCGATTCCTCGAGCTTGACTCCAACCGAGTGCTAGATATGAACTTTTACGCTTGAGCTCTTGAATCACCATGTAAAAGCTCCAAAACACCTTTGTTGAAGTTAATCACCTACTAATATCTTGATTAAATATCTAAAACTAAATATCACAAGATTATTAGTAATTATAACTACATGAGTTAATCATCATCAAAACTAGAGTGGAAGGCCTCTGGGCCAACACCTTTAGCCTATAATCGGCTATTTATAGGCCAAGTAAGGGATTGTAAATCCCTAAAAATTAGTTAATAGCTGTAAATACAGCTGTTGCAATCTTTAGATGAAGTTAGAATAGCTGTGGGCAAGTTATTTAACTTCTAGCGAAGCTAATTCAGGTGATAGTGAGGCTAGTTTAGCCTATGGTGAGGCTAGCTTGCCAGGTTGTCAAAAGTTAAAGAAATTTATCTCCTTGGTTATCTCTTTTAATTAAGACATTTGAATTCCTAGATTATCTCTTTTAACAGAGATATTTGAATCACTAAGAGATTTGAATCCCTTGATTATCTCCACTAAATTAGTAGGATGACTAATCAAGGGGAATATTCTTTTTTAAATCCGTTCAAGGATTTAGAAAGGTCAAACGACCTGAAGCTTCGCTTATTGGCAAAGCTATGCCTTTGGCGAGGCTAAAGAGCTTACAACGAAGCTATCGCTCAACTCTTCACAGAGCTATCTACTAGCTTGCTGTGAAGTAATAGTTCATCTTTTCATAGAGCTAGCCCAAAGCCCATGGCGAGGCTATGCCTTTGTTTGGCCTCATTAGCTTTTTTGAGAAGGCTATATCTTCTGGCGAAGCTATAACTTTAGCATAGCAGAGCTAAGTAAAGCTTCATGCGAAGCTAGAGAATGTAACCAGTTGGCTCAGCAATGCGAAGCTAGAGTTTAACTCTATTGTGCTTGCTAATGGATTGGTCATCAGCCTGTTTTATGACTTGTCTTTTCGAAGTGTCGATAAGTCAGGCATTTTTCAGACCAATTAGAAAGTTGTTTGGGAGTTTGTCTTTTGTAACTGTCAACAAGACCCCCTTCAAAGTTTTCAAAGTTTGCAGTAGGTTGGGACGTACTTCGAAATACTTTGAACTGGAAGTTACTGCATTTGCCAGCCAGAGAGCCATTTAGGCAAGGCTAAAACCTAGATCTAAGTAGAGCTTTGCCCAGTTTGGTGAAGTTAGCCTTTGGGGTTATGATGCAGCTTTGCCTTTGTGGCAAAGATAAAATTCCTAGCAGAGTTTAGCATAGGCGAAGCTAGCATTTTGCTCGCAGTGGAGCTCTGGCCCATTTGGCAAAGCTACCGGCTTGCATGTATGGCGAAGCTTCGCCATAGGAGTTTACCCTCCTGTTGTCGTTTCAAAATCTGAAATGACAGATTGCACTCTTTTTTAAGAGGCAAAGCTAAAGGCACTTAATGCCTATAAATAGTCGTGAGGCTGTCTCCAGAGAAGTTATCTTCTTCTAAGTTCTCTTAAAAAAAATCTCTTCATCTCCTTTAAGATCCTATTCTTCTTTGAATTTCAAGAAATCTTTGGTCTTCATGGCCTCATCTCGACGCCCTAGCAAGGAGGCAGCGGCCTCGAGGAGGTGGCAGAGGAAGCTCCTCTGGTGATTGAAAATCCCATCGCGGGTAAGGTTTTCACCCTAAAAACTTTTGAACTTTAGCCATTCTGGTTTTTCCATTGGCAAATGACAATCTCTTTTGAAGATCCATTATAATCTAGGGCATAATTCTCTTGATTTAGCTTTGGCCAGTCTAGGGATGTCTTGATAGAGGAGAAGCTCGCTTGTCTTTCTGAACGCATAGAGCATATGCAAAGCGAGGTGGTGGGCAAAGTGGAGACAATGTTCAAGGAGCTCGATCTCATTCAGACTGAGGAGACTGAAATTGCCGATGAGATAAAGTTGCTGAAGCAAGGTATAAGTTTTAACTCCAAAGAAATTGAGCAGGCACAAAGCAGGCGATCGCCAGGGCACAGGCAATACTAGCTCGACTTGAACCAGAGCAGAAAGCTGACACTGCCAAATTAGAAATCCTGGTCAAGAAGAGTAAATCCCTCCAAGAGAAAAAGTTAGAGTTGACGTGGGAGTTGCATGAGGCCCAGGCTCAACTTAAGATGCTGGACTAGGCTATGGCAAGGGAGTTTTGAGATAGGCCGTCATAGAAGCTGAGGAGGCCAGACCGGCCGAAGTAGCTTCTTTGGAAGCAAAATTGAAAATGTATGCAGAAAGGCAATAGCATGTACCCATTTTTGTGAAATCAATGGAATTTTGGCATGGTTTATTCCTTTTGCATTTCTAATCTTTGTCACTTTTCTTTTGCCGTTACTCTTGAGGATTATTAGTTTTCCATCTAAGAAAACTTAGCATACTAGTTCTTTGAAAAGAACTGAAAAGGTGAAAAATTCACCAAGTAGAACTTCCAAGGGAATTGATCTTGAGACTAACATATTAAGAGGTTAAGAATAAGATAAAGTTAGTCAAAGAAAAAGAATCCACTGGGGATAAAAGAGAATAAATCTAGAAATCCTTCTATTCAAAGGTGATTGACTGGACATGACATGTTAGAAATCACTAGAAAGAGAGTTCACTGTTCAGAGGTAATTAACTGACATGACAACAAAAAAATAGTCGCTGCTGGACTAGAGAGTTAGATCTAAATATCTGTCAGTTAAGAGGTGGTGAACTGGACATAACTGATTAGAAATAACTAGATACGATGTTTTGTCGTTCAGAGGTGGCGAACTGGACATAACGGCAAAGGAGGATGAGATTGAGCATTCATCAGTTCAGAGGTGATGGACTGGACATAACCGACTAGAAATAACCAAACTCAGAGTGTTTACTATTTAGAGATGGCAAGCTGGACATAACAGTAAACGAAAATGTGAACTCGATTTTCAGGACTCGTCTATTCAGAGGTGTTTGACTAGACATGATAGATTAAGACACTAAATTTTGAGTCCGCTGCCGGAGGTAGTCGTATTAACTTGGCAGCTAGCCCACTTGGACTGCAAGGGTGAATTAGATCTGGGCACCCATTGGTTCAGAGGTGATTGACTGGACATGACAAACTAAGAGACACCAAGCTCGCAATTTGCTGTTCAGAGGTAGTCGTATTAACTTGACAGTAAGAACTCCCGACCCTGACGAGGAAATGAGAATAAATTATGGACTCATCTGTTCAAAGTTGGTGAACTAGACATAACAATTTGAGTACCATAAAAGGGAAAAGATCTGGGCATCCGCTGGTTCAGAGGTGATAAACTGGATATAAACGACTAGGAGTTGCCAGATTCAGAGCCTTGTCGTTCAAAGGTGGCGAACTGGACATGACGGCAAAAGAGTATTTCCTACCGGACTAAAAGATGAGACTTGGATATATGCCAGTTTAGAGGTAATGTGGACATAATCGATTGAGAAGCCACTAAGCTCAGGGTCTTGTCATTCAGAGGTGGCAAATTGGTCATTACAGCAAAAGAGTAGTCCATGTCGGACTGAAAGATGAGACTTGGCTACCTGTCGGTTCAGAGGTAATATGGACATAGCCGATTGAGAAGCCCCAAGCTCAGAGTCTTGCCGTTCAGAGGTGTCAAACTGGATATGACAGCAAAAGAGTTATTCCACTGGTGAATATGATTTGATTTCGTAGGAAAATTAGTGCTTCCTTGGAGAATTTTGGAAGAAATTGTCAGAGGTATAATATTAACATGACAACCATTTGGCTGTGCAGCTTGCACAATTTGAGTAGACCTGTCATTCTCTCAGAGAGAATAACAAGTGGAGTCTTGATCTGCTAGGATACATCAAGGTTTTACCATCAGAGGTATAGTATTAACGTGATAGGTTTGTTCTGTAATTTACCTCATTGGAAATGAATACAACTTTGTGTGGTCCTACCATTCCATGAAAGGGAATTGGTAAGGGATTTTGGTGGAAGTTGATTGTTCTATGCAAAAGTAAGAATATTGCTAGAAATTCTGCCTGGGAACAGTGCTCCTAAAATTTGTCAGGGAACAAAACCCTGGAAAAGCTTTTGAAGTTTTGTTAGAGATAATTGCTTAACATGAGATATGATCCAATGAGGTTTAGGAATTTATCAGAGATATAATGTTAACATAACAGCCAAAAAGTCCATTGGGGACTGAAAAAGGTAGTAATAGACTCAAAGGTGAATCTATCAAAAACTCATTGGGGAGTTAATAGGAATCCCATAAGAGATAGTAGAGAATTTAACGTTCTCCATGAAAATTTATAGGAGCCTGTCAGAGGTAATCGTTAATCATGACATCATCGACTCGCAGGGGAATTTTGAAAAAATCTTCAGAGGTAGTCATTAACGTGACAATTTGAAAACTTGTTGGAGAGTTGAAATGGATGTAGGGAGGTCATCATTCCTTGAGACTCTGTTGGTGAACTTATGGAATTATTGTCAGAGGTAATCATTAACATGACGAGCAAAAATTCCTATAGGGGTTTGACAACCAAATTCCTTGCTGGAAAATTAGAAGGGAATTTTGTCTGAAGTGATGTGACAAATTCTTTACTTGGGGATTTATAGAAGTGACTTGTCAAAAGTGTGATGTTAACTTGACAAGGGTTCATGTACTATTAGAGATGTGAGCTTTTACGTAACAACAATTTGAGTAGACCTGCCATTCTATTAGAGAGAATGGCAAGCAGAGTTTAATCCATTGAGGATCTTAGCAAGATCCGCCAGGGATATTCAAAAGTATTACTATTAGAGGTGCAAGCTTTAACGTAACAGCTGCGGCCTGTGATTCATTTCACTTGAAAAAATGAATTCAGCCTTATGTGGTCTTACCATTCATGGACAGGAATTGGTAAGGGACTTTGGAGGGGAAATCAAATGGGATCAGATCCCTTAAGATTTTTAGCAAACCCTCAGCTATCAACAGATTTGATGTGTCTTTACCAACTACCATTTGAGTTAGGCTAGCCATGCTATTCCCCTCAGCATGATAAGTTGTCGAGGACTTTGCGTTGGGCTTAAAAACCAACTTTCTCCTTTATCCTTAGCCATCGAGAGCCTTAGATCCAAAATGAGATTGGGTCTCTTAGGATTTTTAGCAAACTCTCAGCTATCAATAGATTTGATGTGCCTTTACTAATTACAATTTAAGTTGGGCTAGTCATGCTATTCCCCTTATCATGATGAGTTGTCGAGGACTTTTTATTGGGCTTAAAAGCCAACCCTTTCCTCTATCCCTAGCCATTGGAGGCATAGGATCGTTATGTTACTTCAAGTAACATGGTGTATTCTCTGGGTCTTCATTCTGCAAATGACTTTTAAAATCTCGCTACGATTAAAGAAGTGAGTACAAACTCCATGGGGATTAGAAGGGAGAACTTCAAAGAGTATCATCAGGGGTAATTGTTAACATGACATTAAGAACTCCGCTGAGGGAATTTGATATGACCTGAGATTTCGTGGGGATGTCGTTGAGGAGCTAATGTTCCTCATGGAATCCTTTCTGATGTCTTCAATGTTGACATCATGAATCATTGTCTCCTGGTGCTTGATCGGCTCAATTCTGAGGGGGAGTATTATAGTCAAATGAATTTGACTAAGTGGTCAGAGGTGTGGTGTTAACTTGATCACAGATAGTATTTCTTCAAGAATTTATCGTTGATCGGCATCATGAGTGTGTTGCCATTCGGATTCGACAGGCGATACACTTCATTTGATTAGACTATCTCTACTATAAATGGTCCTTTCAATTTGGGTTGGAACTTACCTTTGGTCTTGTGCGTCATGACCATGGGTCGCCTGACGGCTAAAACTAAATCTACTTTCTGGAAAACCCATTCTTTGACCTTTTTGTTGAAAGCCTTGAGATTCGAGCCTGATAAAGCTCAATACGCTGTTGAGCCATAGCTGCTTCTCATCTAGCGCTTCAAGTTCATGGAGATGTTACCATTCATTGTCTCCCTATGTCATCTTGGTTGCTAAAATAACCCAAAGTGATGGAATCCGAATTTTCAAGGGTAGTACTGCTTTATACCCATATACCAGAGAGAGAGAGAGACGTGTTTCCGTAGGGTTCAGATCATTGTTCAATAGGCCCAAAGTCATTCACCAATCTTTTCATTCTAATCTCATTTGCTTACAGGGACGAACTTCTTAAAGAGTTTAATGATGGTCTTGTTGAATGCTTCTGTTAACCCATTGACAATGGGGTTATATGTACTGGAAGCCACATTCTGTATTCGGTACTTGTCACAAAATCGATAGAATGACTGACTTGCAAATTGAAGGTCGTTGTTGTGGATGATCCTCTAGGGGACACCAAATCGATGTATGATATGGTGCTTGATGAAGTTAATAATGTTGGTAGTTTTAACTTCGGTGAATGGCACGACTTCTGCCCACTTGGAAAAGTAATCGGTTATAGAAAAGATAAACTGATAACCTTTCACTGATGGAGGACTGATGGGTTCAACAACATCGATCCCCCATGCTTTGAATGCCATGAAGTAACTGTGGAGTAGAGCAGCTCTGGTGGTTGGTGTATAAAATCCGCATGGATTTGACAAGCTTACACCGTTTTGCATACTGCACTGTGTCAGCAATCATCGTTGGCCAGTAATAGTCAAGCCTACGCAGTCAATCTTTCAGCTTTGGATTAGGTTGATGGGCGCCGCATATGCCATCATGAGCTTTCTTGAGTACTTCTTTTGCCTCATAATTGGATAGAAAATGGAGAAGCACACCATAATATGAATGGCGGTAAAGCATTTTCACCTTCGGATCATAATAAAACTGAGGGGACCATCGTCGAATGGACATCGCCTCTTTGATCATCGAGCAATATGCCATGCAGGGCATAGTCGATGATAGAAAATCACCAATCTCTATGCTGGAAGGTTGCCGAGGTTGGATGGACTTCACTACCCTCTAAACTGTACTTCGGGCAGAGTAGATGACGAGTAGCTACCGTAAAATAGTAATTGGTATTGGCTGGTAAAACCAATGTAGCTACAAGTGCGGCTAGGACATCTACCCGCACTTGTATTCTGAAGGCGAGATACATAGCTAATGTAAAAGCCATCAAATGTGTTAGCTAATTGGATAGCTGTATGGTGATAAGGTATTAAGTCTTCATGTTGGACCTCATACTCTCCTTTGATCTGATTGATGATTAATTTAGTGTCACCATAGCCTTGAGATATTTCAACCCCATTTGTTGAGCAAGTTGGAGGCTAGTGATCAGAGCATTGTACTCTGCCACATTATTGGAACAAGATTCTGTTAATGAAAAGGCACGGGGGAGGACATGGTCATTTGGCGAGACAAACACTCCCCTACTCCGACGATGATTTTGCCTTTGGAGCCCATTCTCGTTGTGTTGTCAAAGAACATTTGCCATATGTCATTAATCATAGTCATATTGGCTTCGATGACCTCGTCTGGGAATATCTTTATGTAGCTTTGAAGTCTTTGGAACAGGATGAGCCATTAAAAAGTCTGCAAGGGCTTGAGCTTTGGTCGTCTTCTGAGGTATGAAGGTCATATCAAATTGGAATAGCAATATAGCCCAATTGGCGATCCTGAAGTTCAAGGAGCTTGGCTTTGTCATGATAATCTGTAGAAGGTTGACTCTGGAAATGATATGGATGGTCTGCCCAACCAAATAATGTCGTATCTTCTTGATGGCAAAGACAAGAGCAAGGTATTCCTTCTCGACCAGATTGTAGCAAATTCGGCCCTGATCAAGGTCTGCTGAGGTAATAGATAGCCTGTTCGGCACCTTCATCATTCTTTTGAGTGAGCAAAGCATCTAGAGAATGGTCCATGGACCTCACAGAGAGTAGAAAAAGTTTCCCTGAAACAAGAGACACCAGGACTAGGAACTTCGTAAGGTATTCTTTGATATCCTCAAAGACCTTCTAGCAGGCGTCATCACAGATGAAAGAAACATCTTTTTTCATTAGCTGTGTAAATGGTTGGCAGTGACCTGACAGATTTACAATAAACCTTCGGATATTGGAGTCTACCCTGCAAGTCTCTGAGTTACTTGAGGTTTCTCAGAGGTTGCATATCTTGAATTGCCTTAATCTTGTTGGGGTCAAGGTGAATTCCTTTGGATGTAATAATGAATCACAGGAATTTGCCCCTCGACACTCCTAAGAATGATTTGGTCAGGTTCATCTTCAGCTGGTGAGCCCGCATAACATCGAATATCGTTCTCAAGTCTTGGAGATGGTTATCCTTACTGTGACTTTTAACTGTAATGTCGTCAACGCAACACTCCACCATCTTCTATAGCTAATGCGAAAGCTTGTGCTCATCGCCCGTTGGTAGGTTGCACCTGTATTCTTCAAACTGAATGGCATCACCGTAGAAAAACACTCCCAAAAGTATTCAAAATGACGTGTGCTTTTCATCATCCAGGTACATTTTGATTTGATAGTATCCTAAGAAGCCATCCATAAATGACATCCTTTTGAAATCACATGTATTGTCAATCATGACACCCGTGATGGATAATGAAAATTTGTCTTTAGCACAGGTTGCATTAAAATTGTGAAAGTCAATGCAGAACCTGATCATTTTGTTATATTTGAGAACATGCTTAATATTAGAAACCCCCAATCCGGGTGTTATTCCTGATGAATGAAGCCAGATTCGATGAGTTTATGAACTTCGGTCTCAATTGCCTCCATAATGTCAGGGCAAAACTGTCATTGCTGCTGCTTGACCGATTTGGCATCCGCTTTGACGTTGAGACGGTGCATGGCTATGTGAGGGTCAAGATCAGGCATGTCTTCATAGCTCCAAGTAAAAACATCTATATACTCTCATGTGAGAGATATAAGCTCTTGCTTCCGTCCAGGCGACAAGCTTTCGCTTATAGGGATAAGCTTTGGGTGTGTTTGATCACCTACATCGAATTGGATTAACTTATCTTCGGTGGGAGGCTCGCGCTATTCGAAAGGCTTCTCCCAATGAAAATCAAGTTATTGAACCCATGAATCAGTATCAAAAGGCTTTATGTCTTCATCTTCTCCACCTGACTGATTGACATCATGTTAGCGAAGAGAGTTTTGAAGACAACCAATACACTCACATCAGATTCCCAGTTTGATGAGTCTAAGGAGTACGATGGGAGGAATTCATCAGATTTTGACTCTAATTGAGTGGATGGAGTAATGTGCCCTAATACCCTGCGAGTCAGATCATAATAGTTGGTAGGCTTTTCTTTCGACACAAAAGGTTGAAGAGGGTTGCGTCGTCCCTTTTCAAAGTTCAAGCTTTCATCATGACGTAAGTTGTATCCCATTTCTTTCATCATATGGTGCGTTGACAGTGCATAATGAAAGAACTGTGGGGTTCTAAGTTTTTGTTTGATTCATTAGATGCAGTTATCTATAATCAGACTCTGCTAAATACGATTGGCGATTGCTCCTTTTTTTAAGGAGGGATAATGAAGACAGACCCTTCATTGTCCTCTATGTGCATACATGTTGTTTCCGCAATCGGAAGAGGCATATGCAAGGGACTAATGTTGAAAGATTTAAATACATCCTTCAGACATAAGGAATAATCAAAGGCAACATCTTCATTAAGGACCCACTTGCCTTCATTTTCGACGAGGTTATTACAATCAGGATTATCAGGATATGCTACCATTGGTTCTAAAATAAGAGTAGCCGGCACATCTTCTTCTGATTATGAAACTGCCTCATTGCGGTTGTCGGCGTTGTCTAGGAACGATTCTTTCACTCCTTTATTGCTCTCTTTATATAGTAGAGAGTCAATGAAGTAGTTCTCCACTCCTTTGAATGGTTGTATCTCAACGAACACCGTTCAGACTACAACATCGTCACCTATATATTTGAAATACTGGTGTAATATGGAGGGGATGATCCAGTTGAAATCACCTAGAGGGGGGGGTGAATAGGTGACTAGCTAATCTAAAGGTGAATTAATGCGGAATTAAAACTATTTATGCAAACTAAATATTCTTAAGCTAAACACACAAGGTATAACAACAGAGTGTAGCCGGATTCCCTGTGAAGGGCTCTGGACTAACTCCTCAAGATTCCTCTAGATAAGAGTTGAGGTGCCGCTATGGCTCTCTTGGTTGAATACAAGTGTGAGCAAACAATCCCCAAGCATATAACAATTAGGCACAAGATATATCAAGTGTATAAAGATAAAGGCAATATAAGCATGCAATATATAATGACAAGTGAGAGATAGAGAGAGAGCAATCGCAAACAAGGGAGATTTGTTTCGAGGTTCGAGCACACTTGCTCTACGTCCCCGCCTCAACACTATGAAGGATTTCTACTATAAACGAATCTCACCGGATCACTCGGTGCCGCAACACCTGCAAGCGAGTTCACACTAGAACTCCTTTGGACTCTCTAGTCCCTCTCTTATTCCTGCAAGAACAAACACACGCGAGCACGCAAGCTTGCCGAGGCCACACCTCTACACTGAGCTCTCACTAGAACTCGAAACAACGCAAACCCGCAAGTCCGCCTCCTCAAATACAAAGTATGAAAACTTTGGTGATCACAACACCTTGATCACCTAAAATAACTCCCACAACAACTCTCCTATAGGATGGATTTATCAATGGAAAGCTCAAGTATGTGTGAGAAAAACTTGGATGGAATTTGTGGTGAAAAACTCAAAGATTCACTTTTGAAAAACCTCTTAATAAACTCTCCTTTTGAATGGAAGTATTGGCTCTAAAACAAGTGGAGATAAACATTTAGAAGTGTAGGAAAAACTAGCTCAAAAATCCACTTCAAATCTTGTAGAAAACAGCCCAAGGGAACCCCAATTTATAGGCATCAAAAAACTAGCCGTTGGGGTCCAAATCAGCAGCTGACGCTGCTTTCGGTCGATCGCCAACGGTCAATTTTTTGACCGTTGTGAAGGTCGGTCGACCGGCCAGTCGACCGCCTTTAGGGCAATGGCCTAGCGGTCGACCGCTCGGTCGATCGGGTCATTTCCAGAGAGCAAACACTCTCTGGCGGTCGACCATGCGGTCGACCGGCCCTGGCCGTGCACGTTTTGTGCATGTCAGTCGACCGCCCAGTCGATTGACCTCTGGCTCGGTCGACCGTGCGGTCGACCGACAGAAGGCCAAAAACAGTATTTTGGGGATTTTAAAACTTGGTCTTTTTACTTCAATAAAATCCATAAATTCTCTAAAAATCTACAAAAATAAGTTCAGTATTATACTTTGATATACAAACATGTTTGAGTAAAAATCAAGACATGTTACAAACCTTTTGAACTATTTTTGTGTTATGGAAGTTTTGCCTTAAAACAAAAACCGTATTTTTCCAAATTGATTTTTCCAAAATGAAAACCGATTTTACCAAAACTCCTCCAAATACAAAAACAAGATATTCTAAACACTTTTAAAGTTTGGTGTGTATGGATATGATCCACTACACATATATGATTAAATATCTATGTTTTTGACATTAAGCACTAAAACGGTTTTTGGTTAAAACACATGTATATTTGAAACTCCAAAAACCAAAACGATATTTTTCTAAAATGAAAACTCTTTTATAAAAACTCATATAAATCTTGTGTGTGAGTGTATATGATACTTGAGCAATCCACCAACTAATCTATCCTTTACATTTTATCTAAAAATAAAATCTTAACAAAACAAATCTAGACACAAGTCTCTTGAAAATCTTCACTTGAAAATCTTCTTCTCCTTTTTTACTTGGTCCAAACCATGATCCAATGAGCTAGACTCCTCTTGAGTACTTGATGTGGTCTTGATGCGCAAGCTCTTGATTCAAACCGTGCTAGCTCCAAAACTTGACTTGAAATCCTTTGTTGAAGCTACACACCTACTAAGATCTTGATCACAAATCTGAGACTAAATAAACACAAGATCATTAGTACTATAACTACATGAGTTAATCATCATCAAAACTAGAGTGATGGGATTTTGGGTTAACAATCTCCCCCTTTCGATGATGATAAAACTCATGGAGTTATATATGCATGGATTAAAGTCAAACTTCATAGAAGCTCCCATTTAACTCATGCATAACTATAAACAAATAGATATTGCAATGAAATACATGAAACTAAACAAATATATATGCATCAACAAGTTGAGAGAAACATGCAAACATCCAAAATCCTTTTTCCCAGAAACCTTCTCCCCCTTTTTGTTTAAACTTTCAAAATCATTCTCCCATTTTGTAAAACATAAGATGCATAAACTCAATATATGCAAACACTCATATATGCATATATAAACTCGACATCTTTCTCCCCCTTTTTGTCAATCATCAACAAAGGGGTAAAATAAAACAAATCAATAATAAGGATATATGCGATATACATTCATGAAGAGGAAGACGCTAAGTTAGCGTCCCTGCATACATGCATTACATGAAGAAGGGATGACAAGCCCTAACTCACTTAACGCATAATATACAATGCATAAGTGGAGATGTGAAGCTCCCCCGACACACGTGTATCACATAAAGAAGAGATGTCAAGCTCCTCAATACAAGATACACTCAACATGAATCTATATATAGAAGAGATGTTGAGCTCTCCTTGCATATAGGCAATACATATCAAAACAGTTTTAAATCACTTTAAAACAAATTTTGAATACTCTTAAATCAAATTTTGAGGTACCATTTGTAAGTACACAAAATTTTAAGATACCAATTGTAAATAAACAATACAAATTTTGAATTTTTTCTTAAATGAACAAATCAATTTGAGATATCATAGGATTTTTGATATCATATGAAATTAGAAATTTGTGATACCAATTGAAATTGAAACACTTGTACATTTTGATATCAATGAAAGAAAATATTTTGAAACATATACCAATTGAAATATATGATAAATTTTGATATCAAATAGGTAAAACATATTGATACCAATAGAAATTTAAACCCAATTGGAAATTGAAATATATTGATACCAATTGAAGTATATTATAAATTTTGAAATCAATAAACATACCAATTGAAAATAATACATAAGCTTATTAAAATACTAATTGAGATACCAATTAAAAATCAAGATTTAAATCAAGCTTAGCATAAACAAACTTTGTGCTTTAAACATGTAAATAAATCATAAATCAAGTACAAACAAATCATATATATGTATGAGAATGAAAATACCAATAGAAATTGATATTATTTGAAATTTAAAGCATACATATATAGAAAATAAAATATGAGTATACAAAAAAAAAATGTCAATTGTGATACCAATTGAAACTATGATGTGAATCCAGTGTATAACTGATTGAGTTAAAACCTGCACACAAATACAGAATTTTAGAACTTTTAAAAGAATAGTGCAAGTTACTCAATTCTACCGCAATAGCAAGTGGCAATGCGGGTCGTGATCTATAAGGAGGGACTAACGATGGAAGTTTTTTAGTAAGTTCTCTTTTAGGCTACAAAGTATGGTTAAAGTTCTTCTTTAGTTCTTTAAAAGAAAAAAGAAAAATTGAGTTAAAGAAAATTAGGAAGAAGATGGTAGATTAAGAAGATGGTGAAACTAGAAATGATATGTACAAAGAAATGAAAAAGGAGTGATAAAAGAAGTGTAGATTGTGGTGTTCTAAACTAAAGAATTAAAAGAAAGGAATCTAAAAGTTACTTACCTCCTTTGGCCAAATGCTTACCTTGAATCTTTTGCAATGATGTTACCTTGAAGTGAGTCAATCAACGTATAGCCCATAAGAGTTGATTCCCGTATCCTCCACATTATATCATCAAGACGTTGCAAGTACGAAGTGATACAGAATGAAACTCAAAATCCATCGTCATGAGCTATCGGTGGCACTCACAAAGGCAAGGCTCTTTCGATGCTTTAAGACTCACTTGGATAACAATTGGTACCAAAAGAAGAAAAGTAGAGAAGAAGAAGAAGAACAAAAATAAAGTACATACAAAAGGGAAACTACAGATTCGATTTTATAACGATAAGAGAAAAGAAGAAAATCTTACACTGGTGTCACTCTCAGCACAAGCTTTGTTCTCATTCTCCTATGAAACTCTGATCTCCTCTGATTTACATAAATTAAAACTGAAAATTACATGAAAAGAAAAATAAAAACCTACACAACAAAGAATGGAAAAGTGGACTAAATTCTATCTCTGCATGGTCGTTCCCTTTACGCTCTGAAAATCCCAGTATTTATAGGCAAAAACCCAGGTGGCCACACCCTGTTGGTGGTACTCCCCGGCTTTGCGATTGTCTTTTATCTTCAGCTGGATTTGCAGTTTAAGTCTGAGATTTTGACGAAATGGACTTTGATCCTTGGCTTCAAACGATTGATTTGTAGGAATTTATTCTAACTGGTTTTCAATCGATCTGAACCGACCTGATCTGCCTTGATTTACTGAGTTCGAATTAATTCTGATTTAAATCAGAATTTGATGGGCTTTTGGGCTCATTTCTCTTCACTCTCCTTTAGGAATAAGCCTGCAAATAAATTAAACAATAATTAGGAAAAAGTAGAGTTTATTTTATAATAAGTATTAGAATATGATAATGAATGTGCAATATTAGCGACCGATCACGCCCCCATACCTACCTTTTGCTCGTCCTCGAGTAAAACAACTAAACAAAAAATTATTAGACCACTTTCGCAGGTCACGCGATTGCACTAAGCCTGTGCAACAAGCCGTTAAACCTCTAGGTTTCCCATAAAGGACGAGTTTTGTCTCGTGAGGGTTTTCAGCGGATTACACCTACAAAATCCGTAAAGAAAGAGAAAAATGTTAGTATTTCAAAAACACATTTTGAAAGAAAAATATTTGAAATATTATTGTAAGTTTTAAGTGTTGGCCCAGAGGCCTTCCACTCTAGTTTTGATGATGATTAACTCATGTAGTTATAGTTTACTAATAATCTTGTGATGTTTAGTTTCAGATACTAAACCAAGATATTAGTAGGTGATTAGCTTCAACAAAGGTGTTTTGGAGCTTTCACATTGTGATTCAAGAGCCCGAGCGTCAAATTCCATATCTAGCACTCGTTGGAGTCAAGCTCGATGGATCACGTTTGGATCGAGTCGACTTGGAGACGGCGCTCTACAAGAAGACTTCGGTACATTGTTTAGTTTATGGTTTAGATCCATTGTTAAAGATTAGATAGTGTGATATGCTCAAGTTCACAACACACACACTTATTTAAGTTTCATGTTTTTGTTTTGGTTTTTCGGTTTAACCGATCTTGGTTTTTATGTCAAAAACATTGATATATATATCTTTATATGTATATTGGATTATATCCATATACAACATGCTTCAAAGTTGTTTCAATATCATGTTTTTGTATTTGGATGAGTTTTGGACAAAACGTTTTTCCATTTCAAAAATCCTAGTTTTTGGAAAATACAGAATTTGGTTTTCGGCAAATTTTTCAAGTCACAAAAATGGTTCAAATAGTTTGAAATATGTGTTGAATTTTTTCACACATGTTTGTAATTCAAAGATTTATACTGAACTTACTTTTTGTGGATTTTTAGAGATTTTATGGGATTTAATTGGATAATAAAAACCCAGTTTTTAAGTTCTATAAACAGCCCTGCCAGGCTTTGGCGGTCGACCGGACCCAGAGTCAGTCGACCGGATCGGTCGACCGACGTGCATAAGGACGTGCACGCAGGCCAGCCTCTTGGGCCGGTCGACCGAGCGGTCGACCGACTGAAGGCAACCCACTCTTGGGTTGTCCCGGTCGACCAGGTGGTCGACCGGCCAGAGAGGTCGACCTTACAGTCGACCGGCAGGCTCAACGGTCACTTTTTTGACCGTTGGCCAGTCGACCGGCCGGTCGACCAGAAGGTCAAAATTGACCTTTCTGCCAGCCAACGGGCAGAATTTTTATGGGGGCTATTTATACCCCATTTGAGAGTTGTTTCTCACCAAGTTTTTAAGAGCTAAAATTCTGATCTTCTCTAGTGTTTTAATACAAGTTTTCAAAAGTTTTTAGTTCCAAAAGATCAATCTTTATTTGTTTTAAAGGGTTGGAAAAATCAAAGAAAAATATAGATTTGGGATATTTGCTTTGTTCTTCATTTCTATCAAATACTAAGTTATTTTTCCAAGTATTTTTCTTTGTGTTTTTGTTTTCAAACTCTTTATTTTCCACACTTGAGCTTATCTACTATCCTATCTATTAGGATCTTTGTTTTGTGGGAAAAAGAATTGGTTTGTGGTCTTTGTGATCACTAAGTTATAAATCCTCCTACTTTGTGTTATCCCTCTTGTGTAGAGGTTGATTTTTGGAGTGGTGGCTTTGTGCTCTATCCCTCTAGTGAGAGGTTGATTTGTTGGCTCCCTCTAGTGAGAGGTGGAGATTGTGTTTAGCTCCCTCTAGTGAGAGGTGGAGTTTGTATTGGAATCCCTCAAGTGTGAGGTGATTGATTTGTATTGGCTGAGTGCCTACCCCTCTTGTGTGAGGTGGATTTTGTGTTGGTTGTGCATTGCCTCTAGTGAGAGGTTGTATTGGGTTGAGAGAGGAGTTGTGTACTCCCGATTGTATTTTCCCCAAATCCTCAGTGGAGGTTCCCTGTGTGGGAGTCCTGTGTGGACAAGTTAGTGGAAATCCTTCTGTGTGAAGGCGGGGACGTAGAGCTGTGTGCTCGAACCTCGAAATATATCCGTGTGTTTGCGTTTGATCCACTTTCTCAACTCTCTCTCTTTTACATTGTGCATCTATTCATATTGTCATATCATATACATGCTTGTGTTGTTTGTGTGTGCCTCACTTGTGTCTAACCACGAGAGCTTCATATAGCACCTCAACTCTTATTCAGAGGAATCAAGAGGAGTTAGTCTAGAGCCCTTCACCGGGAATTCGGCTACACTCGTTGGTTACATTAAGTGTGTTGCAATTAAGTTTTAATTTCTGCATTTTGTTCATTAGATTAGCCGTACACCTATTCACCCCCCTCTAGGTGTACTTACAATTGGTATCAGAGCCTACGCTCCTGATATTTGGTTTAACCACCTAGGAGTGTGATCTTGGTTTGCTAATCTATCATTTGCATTTGCACACTTATATTGTTTACACACACTCATGGATTGCTTGACACCTCCCATGTTTGATGTTTCCAACATTGACATGTGGAAATTTAGGATGTCCATGTACTTGAAAACCCTGGGCTTGCATGTTTTCCTTGCCGCTACCAAGAAATCCTATCTTGGTAATAGTAAGCATATAGAGGCTAATGCACAAGCTCTTGAGGCACTTAGAAGCACGCTTAACAAAGAATATCTTTCTATGGTTTCTAACTGTGATTCCGCCTTTGCAGTGTGGAACACGTTGACCTCCTCCAAACTTCAATTGCCAATCCAAACGGAGGATGAATCTAGTGGAGAATCTGAGCAACAATGTTACATGGTCCAAGGGAATGACTCCCTTGAGGTATACTGAGAAACTCAATTAGATGGTGATGATGCTAGTTCTTCTTGTGATGAATATATTGATGTCAATGCATTGAATGAAGAACTTTCCATTGTTTGTGAAAAATTATTAGAAAAATATAAAGCTTTGAAAAAGAAGATTTTTGGACTTAACAAAGAAAATGAGGATTTGTTTTCAAAACTTGAGTTGGCTTTGCAAGAGAAGGTTGAGATTTCTAATGAAAGGGATTCATTGAAATCTAAGCTCGATCTTGTTCTAAATGAAAATAAGATTTTGAAAAATAAAAATGATTGCAATGAGGTTTTGAAGAAAAATGAAACTCTATCTTCAAAACTTGATTTTGTTGTAAAAGAAAATGTTTCTTTGAAAAACAAAATTGATTTGATTTCAAAAGATTTAGAAGTTTGCTTAAATAAAAATAAATCTTTGAAAAATGATTTAGATACACATGTTTGCCATGCTAGTGTAGCTTCACCTTCTAGCTCACCTATTGCATGATCCACTTTATCTTCATGTATTAAAATGATATAAATGTTTTGAAGAAAAGTGTTGATTGTTTGGGCTCCACTTTGAGCCATTGTGCTTTAAACCACACACGTTTGGAATCTATGTTTCGAAAGAAACAAGTTCCTCTTATGCATGCACACAAACCACGGCATGCACATGCTTCCCACGTTCACTCCCATAACACGATGTATGCTCATGTGTACACTAGTACACATTGTGGACGTAAGGGCCACCTTGCTAAATTTTGCTATGATATGATGCATGATGTAAATTTAGCAACTAAATTTGTTTGGGTTAGGAAAGGAGCTAACCCCCATGGACCCAAAACAGTATGGGTACCAAAATCCACCCCTATGCTATTTGATGTAGGTGTGGGCTCTCGCTTGACGTGAGAGCGATGGTGCCTTGAGGTGGATGCGTTCCGAGCTTAAAGAGAACTATTTGGATGCATCACTTTCAAGGAAAGTTTGGTGGGAGGACCACCTTGTTTTGGAGACATGGAGAGTTGCCCTCATGGTTTTTGGTAACGATCTCTAACTCCCATTTATGTTCACATACTTTTCATGTTATTGAGTTTTAGCATGTTTTGATTAGTATGTTAAATGACATGATTATTAGACTTGTGATATGCATTATTAGTATTTGAGACACCCATGTTTAATATGGACTTATACTTTTGTGTTCTCTCATTTGTTTAGCTAATATGTATATCATAGATCTAATGCATGTTCATTTACATAATGATCATGAGTTTTGTTTGGATTTCTATGCTTCATGTTTTGATTACTTGTTTAGATATAGTTTTCATTAAAACTTAGGTATATACTTATACAACTAGTGAGCCACAAATAGATTATTATATGTTTGTGCTTGAATGCTCATTTGAACTCATTAGATGTACTAGTATAGCCTAGTTTTGATGATTCATGCATTTGACTTGTATTCCCATATTGTACATGTTTTTCATGTTTATATGTTTAGCTTCATGTATATGTCTATTTTATCCAAACTAATAGTTATACATATACATCCTTGAGCCACTTGCCTTCATGCATATACTTTAGTGGACTCGTTTATGTTTGGATATGTATGTATACTTTAGTTTGTATATGACATACATATATCTTGAAGCCTATTTGATTTTGATGATTCTCATGTTTTAAGGAATTTCATTTTGAGCTCGATTGCTTAGTTTCATGATAATGTGTTTCACATAACTCTTATACACTCACTTTATTTAATGTTTTCTCATGATTTTGTTTTCATGAGTACAATTTGTGCTATATAGATTTTGAGTGTTTGGTGATCATGTGATTTACATATTTTTCATGGAATATATTTTTGTTTTATTCCTTACTTGAAGGATTTCGTACTAGTTCACAAATTTTTCATATAACTAGTTCGTATTCTTCATTATGGTAGAGTTTTCAAACATACTATATTTTCAAACTTATTTTTGAAAACCCCTACCCATTTAAGGGCAGTTGGTTGGGCGACCATGCCTTGTATGCTTATTATTGAAAATCTATTTAAACATGTGCATGAAATGGGTGGTAGGAAGTATGAGTTATACACTTGATCTTATTATGGTTTCAATTGGTATCATTGGAACTTTTCAATTGGTATCACTATTGACATTCCTTTTGTATACTCATATATGTTTTTATATATGTATGCTTCAATTTCAAATAGCATTAATTTCGATTGGTATTCATTTTTCCATACATATATATGTATTTTATTTGTGCTAACTATATCTCTATATCTTTGAGCACATATGCTAAGCTTGATTTCTTCAATGACTATGATATTTCAATTAATTATGTTTTAATTGGTATCTTATACAAGCTTATGCATCATTTTGTTTGATATTTCATAAAGGGGGAGAAAATTCATATTTCACTTTTTAATTGGTTTTGTTTACCTTTGGTATTTTACTCCCACACTTTATGTTGAAAAATGATATTGATTATTTTTGGTATCATATGCTCCTAATGAAAAATTACTTTCAATTGGTACTGATCTTTACAATTGATATCAAGATTATCTATATGTTTACATTATTCAATTGATATCAAAATTTTTGGTTGAATTATTCAAAATAATTTATTTACTTACAATTGGTAAACATGTTTTATTTATTTTCAATTGGTATATACATGTTTATTTAAAACATTTGTTTTATGTACCTTCAATTGGTATGTTTTTTTTTTGATATCATGATGCACTAATTTGATATATATTTTTTTGATTGGTATCATAAAGTTTTGATTTGATTTCACCCCTTATTGATATTTTTTTGTTTAAGACAAAAAGGGGGAGAACGTTGTTTTATTGTTTTCTTTGACCCCTTTGTTGATGATTGACGAAAAGGGGGAGAAGTATTTGAGTTTATATGCATGTTTATTGATTATTTGTATGTTTATATCAAAGTTTGTTTCATATTGATATCAAGAGAGTTTGTTTGATGTTTTGATGTTTTGTTGATATTTGTATCAAGAGAACATATTTTGTTGTTTTGGTTTATTGGTATCAAGATCTTTTGTTAAAATTTTTATTGTTGATATCAAAAGCTTTTATTAATTATCTTCCAATTTGTATCAAGAGTTTTTATTGATTGGTATTAGAGCTTTTATTGTTTTTATTGATAAAGTTTTCAAATTGAAATTTTTATTGGTATCAAGAGCAATTATTTAAAGAACATGTTTATTTTAAAATGGAAAAGGAATTTATTTTAAAAGTTTGGTATCAAGAGCATGTTCATTTCATTATTTTATGCATGTTGATGCATATTCATGTTTAGCATTCATTGCATATATTTATTAATTATTGCTATGCATGAGTTAAGGGGGAGCTTCTTTGAAGCTTAACTTTAATCCATGCATATATAACTCCATGAGTTTTGTCATCATCAAAAAGGGGGAGATTGTTGGCCCAGAGGCCTTCCACTCTAGTTTTGATGATGATTAACTCATGTAGTTATAGTTTACTAATAATCTTGTGATGTTTAGTTTCAGATACTTAACCAAGATATTAGTAGGTGATTAGCTTCAACAAAGGTGTTTTGGAGCTTTCACATTGTAATTCAAGAGCCCGAGCGTCAAAGTCCATATCTAGCACTCGTTGGAGTCAAGCTCGGTGAGACGGCACTCTACAAGAAGACTTCGGTATATTATTTAGTTTATGGTTTAGATCCATTGTTAAAGATTAGATAGTGTGATATGCTCAAGTTCACAATGTAGGCTGTCTAAAAATCACTAAAAGACAAGTCATCAAAAAGCAGAGTCCAAACTCCAGACGCAGGGCTAATCATAGCCATCACCGCACATCAAGACGCGAGGGTCGAAACCCGCGTCTCAGCTTCACTGCAGCGTCCGAGGATCAAAACCCGCGTCTCAGCTTCACTGCAGCACCAAGGCGCGAGGGTCTAAACCCGCATCTCAGCACCACTGCGGCGTCAAGGCGCGAGGGTCGAAACCCGTGTCTCTACGTCACTGCAGCACCAATGCGCGAGGGTCGAAACTCGCGTCTCAGTTATAGCTGCCCTCATTATTGGGTTGATCACTGCCCACATAATGAGGAAGTTAACCCCCATTATGGAGCGTTTTTAAGGGGCACGTTCACCCCTGAAACCTCTATAAATAGCCTCGTTTGCTATGGAGAAGGGGTCGGTCGATCAGATAATTCTCGGAGAAGAATTTCGCTTGTGAGCAGTAGAAACACTGAGACTTCTACCAAAAAGAAAGAGAGTTCAACTCTTCAAGCGACTTGCTGCGTACAAGTCAATCTTCGCCTACAATCTCTTTGAGATTCTTGGTCGACAGGAGCTGTGTTACTCCGTCTGCCATCCAAAGAGAGGATTCCCAAGAAGTCCTGACGTTCACCCGGTCAACGAAAGACAAGATTCACTTTCCAACGCCACACCAAGAACCCAGCATTAAACAAAGGGGAGATTCAAGTCTAAACATCTCCCTCCCTTGTAGTCGGAGTGTTAATCCGCTGTAATCTTTCATTTGATTCAAGGAAATTTTACGAGGAAACTTCTCCCACCGTACAAGAGATGGCGACTCCGCTGGGGACTACTTTCTCTACTGACGAGCAAGTGGTGGCGCAAGGTGACGTCATCTACATGGGGAAAACGGTCGAATCACTTGTCGTGGAATTTGACCAGGCGAAGTATGAAGAGCTCCTCTCTAACGGCTCCAAGAGCCCTAAGGCCCGGGCCTACCGCAGAGTCTCTTCGGGGATTTGCTCTCAAGTCCGCTCTGAGATCCTCTCAGACGCGACTAATGAGAAGGATGTCGTGGCTAATCGCATCATGCGTAACGCCCGCGTCAACGTCTCTCAGGAGACCCGCGTGGTTAACGTTCCTGATGTCTAGCCAGTCCATCTCCTTCCTCAGCGCCAGGTTGCCGGGGGTTCCCTTCAACCCCTACGACGTAACCGGAACGCTGAACGGCGACAGAGACGGCGTGCGCTTCAACTACAAGTTGGAACAACTGTTTGTCCAACAGAGATGGGACGCGAAGTTCAGAATGGCGTCTCTTCTGTACCGTATCAGACACATGAAGTTCGCGTTTGGCAACCTAAACGTGAGATTCACCAAGCTTGTGTTTCTGAAGCACCGCTTCCCAAACGCCAACACGAAGTTCGTGCTCTTTGTCAAAGACACGAGACACGTGCCTCTATACGTGGGACCCAGCAGCCCTGCGTTTCTCAAGCATCTTTGTCCAGGTACGATAATCAGCAACACAAGAGCCGCGTCTCTTCTCAGCAGAGACTCCAGACTCGCGTTCCAGAGCCGCGACGCAAGAGCTGTGTTCATGAGCCCCGCGTCTCTGAACCCTGCGTCCCAGCTGCGCGAAGCAAGGATACCTCTCGCCAGCTGAAAAGCCCTCGACAATGTGAGGCTAATCTCTTCGATCCCCCTCCCACGGATCTAAGGGATTATTTGACAAGGAAGAGAAGTACTAATCGGATCACTCCATCGTGTTGCTGCGAACGGCTTATCACAATGCTCTCTGAGTGCCGTTGCAGTTCACGTGGAAGCCAGCAGTCTCAAGTTAGACAGCTGACTCTGATTCCCCGATTAGCTAAAAGAAATCGCTCCCACAGGAGGAGGATTTTCTCTGACGCTGAATACCCTGAATTCACTGCAAACATGACAAGCAGGAGTAGGGGAAAGCAACCTGTAATGAGCTCCGACGAGTCTGACACAGAACTGGAAGGAGTGTACCGACATACTCGCACTCGGACTGGGGTAATTCCCCCGATTAATTACAGTGCCCTGGCTCGGGCATTGCAGTAAATGACTCACATTCCGCTATTGCAGAGTCACAGGCTTCAAACTCTTCCATAGAGAAGGAGGCCTTTATATACATGACAAATACTCCTGAGGAGACAGCCAGGCGCTTGGAGCAGGAAGCCCAGGTCCAGAAGGAACAATTCGAGTTGATTCGTGCTCAATAAGAATCTATCGATTCCCTCAAGCAGATGCTGGCACAATTGCTTGAAGACAAGAGGAAGTCAATCGACAAAGCCTCCTCTAAAAAGTCTAAAGGCAAACGAAAAGAGGGAGAAAGCTTATCTTCTGTACATATTGAGGAGAAAGAGCAACCTACTTCTGGCTCGTCTAAATCCTCATCTCAGGAAAAAGACGATCGAGACCAGGGAAGGGTTCATTCTAAAAGAATGAATCAATTAGAGCAACGTCTTGAGGCCCTGACTAATCGGAAAGGCCTTCAAGAAGCAGGAGTGGTCTGGTCATATCCGGCCGAGTGGGACCTTGTTCCATACCCTCCCAAATTCAAAGCTCCGACCCTCCAAGCATTTGACGGTAAAGGGTCACCGAACCAACATATCTACTACTTTAAGTCTCAGACAGGGAACGTGGTAGATAACGATGCCATCCTGGCACGTTTGTTCATCGGCACCCTAAAAGGGCTCGCCTTTGAATGGTTCATGAAGCTCCCGAAGGCTCCATTAAAAATTGGGGCGATTTGGAGAAGCTCTTCCTGACACGCTTCTTTAAAGATGACTCAGAGGTCACAATGCCTACTCTTTTGGCTACAAAGCAGCGAAAGGGGAAGTCCGTCAAATCATTTGTAGATAGATTTCGGAATATAGCACTCCGATGTCCAAGCGGTATGACCCAGGTCACCCTGGTGGAAACATGCCGCCACAATCTACAAACTTCACTCCTCGCCCAAATAGGAGTTGCTGAAAGCCGCATCTGGAAACAATTAATCCAGCAAGGTGAACAGGCTGAAGAAATTGTCGCCCGGGTTAGGGCAGAAGAAAACAAACCCAGACCCGAAAGGTCGACAAGGCGTGCGCCAGACGCATCCCTCCAAACAAAAAGGAAGGATAATTTGGCGACAGAGACCAAATCCCCCGTCAAACCTCAAACAGTCAGGGAAGTGGTTCTTCAAGTCAGCCGCGCGCCAGCAAGCAGTATTCCTTCAAGGACGAACATGTTGACTCGCTGTTCAAGTTACTTAACAAGAGCAATAGACTGAAGCTTCCTAAAGCTAAACGCCCTAAAGAAGTCGGTAAAACCGATAATCCCAACTACTGCATGTATCATAGGATGTTGGGATACCCCACCAAGAGCTGTTATGTCTTCAAAGACATCCTTGTTGGCCCAAAGGCCTTCCACTCTAGTTTTGATGATGATTAACTCATGTAGTTATGTGTACTAATAATCTTGTGATTTTAGTTTCAGATCATTAATCAAGTTATTAGTAGGTGATTATCTTCTACAAGATGATTTGGAAGCTACCCACATGTTGTTTCAAGAGCCCGAGCGTCAAAGATCATATATAGCAATTGCTCTGTGGATCAAAGAGTTTTGGATCGAGTCGGCTTGGAGATTGCGCTCTATAAGAAGACTTAGGTATCCTAGTTTAGTTTTGTGTTTAGATCCAAATTGTAAAGATTAGAATAGTATGATAAGCTCAAGTTCACAACACACACGTATCATGTTTTGATTTTCGGTTTTTGGTTTAACCGATCTTGGTTTGCATGAATAGATATTATATCAAAACAAGTTTACATGGTTTAATGTATATTAGATTTGTTCTATATACATGCATGCTTCAACTCTTAGACAAACTTACTTTGATATACCTATTTCATGAGTTTTAGGTTTTGTGTTTTAACAAAACTTATTTTTGGAATTAAAGACAAAAACTATGATATATATATGTTTCATGTATATTGGATTTCTATCCATATGCATCATGTTTCAAAATGTTTAAATATCATGTTTTTGTATTTGGATGAGTTTTAGACAAAATGTATTTTCTATTCAAGAATCCAAGTTTTAGAAAATACAAGGTTTGGTTTTTGGTAAAAATGAAAAGACATAAAAATAGTTTTAATTGCTTGATATTTGAGTCAAAACTTTTATCACATGTTTATATATCAATGCAATTTGACAAAACTATTTTTGGGGATTTTTAGTAGTTTATAAGAATTTATTGGATATTTATTTTCCCAGATTTCTGACCTGTTTTGGTGTCTGCCAGGCTGGTCGGTCGACCAGTACGGTCGACCGCACCATGTAGCCGGTCGACCGTATGGGTCGACCGACGTGCACAGAAACGTGCACGCTGGCTACACCTATAGCCGGTCTGTTGGCCCAAAGGCCTATCACTCTAGTTTTGATGATGATCAACTCATGTAGTTATATTTGCTAATGATCTTGTTTAATTAGTGACAGATTCTTTATCAAGATCTTAGTAGGTGCAAAGCTCAACAAAGGATTAAATGTCAAGATTTGGAGCTAGCACGGGGTGATCCAAGGAGCTTTGGATCAAGCTTGGACCAAGTCAAGAAGATGAGAAGCCTTCAAGTGAAGACTTCAAGAAGATGAAGACTTGTGTCTAGGTATAAGATTTTATTTGTTTTAGATAAAAATGTAAAGGATAGATAGTTGGTGGATTGCTCAAGTCTATATCACACACACACTCTTGATAGAACTCTTGATAGAATGATTTTCATAAAAGATTTTCCTAGTTAAGAAAAGATTTTTATTTGTGATAAAATACAATTTGGTTTTTGGTATTCATGTATACATATCTTATATCCAAAACCATGTTTAGAGCCTTATGTCAAAAACTAGATATTCATCTTATTTGTGTAGTGGATCATATCCATACACACTATGCTTTAAAAGTATATCTTGTTTTTGTATTTGATGAGATTTTCCTTATGACAAAATATCTACTTTGGGTTTTGGTAATTTCTTATATACATATCCTTTAACCAAAACAAGTTTAGTGCTTTATGTCAAAAACTAGATATTTCATCTTGATTGTGTGGTGGATCATATCCATACACACTTTGCTTTATAAGTTCAAAATATCTTGTTTTTGTATTTTGTGAAGTTATGGAAAAACAAGTTTTAGAAAAACATATTTTTAGAAAAACAGTTTTTATTTTGATTGAAACTATTTTTCTGGATTTACTGTGAATTTCTGGGATTTTTATTAAGCCAAAAGACCAATCCTTAATCCCTATTTTCTGGTTCTGCCAGTTCTGATTTTTCAGAACTGACAGAGGCCGGTCGACCGGGCCGGTCGACCGGACGTGCACAACGTGCACGCCAGTGTGCACTGGAGATCGGTCGACCGGGCCGGTCGACCGCTTCAGAGAGCTTTGCTCTCGGGAAGTATCGGTCGACCGGGCCGGTCGACCGACAGAGAGTTTACTCTCTTCTCCAGTTGCTCGGTCGACCGGGCCGGTCGACCGGAGGCTGCAACGGTCGGATTTTAGACCGTTGCCGGTCGACCGGACCGGTCGACCGGTAGCTCTGATAGAGCCCAACGGTCAGATTTTTCTGGCCTCTATAAAGGGGGTTTTGTCATAGTTTTGAGCCAAGATTTTAGGAGAGCTTTTGTCCAGTTTTTCTGATACTTTTAGAAGAGTTTCTCCACAATATTTGAGAGCAAATATTTCCTATTTTAAGGAAGTTTTATCAAGAGAGTGTTAAAGTGATTTCTTGAGTTTTCCATCAAAGCTTTCTTTCCTTGTTTTTTTTTTCTCACACTACACTTGAGCTTCCATTGTATATCTATCCTATAGGGAGAGTGTTGTAGTGAGTTTGTAATTGGTGATCAAGTGTTAGATCACCAAAGAGATTTCCTTTTGTATTTGAGGAGACGGGCAAGTGTGCTCGTTGGTGGTTAGAGTTCGGTTGTGAACTCTTGGTGGTTTGAGGTGCGGCCTCGGCGAGTCGGTGGACTTGCGTGTGTAAGGGACTTTGGAGTCCGAGAGCTTGTAGGTGTTGCGGCACCGAGGAGAGATCCGGTGGGATCTTACATAGTGGAAATCCTTCGTGTGTCGAAGGCGGGGATGTAGAGCAAGTGTGCTCGAACCTCGAAACAAACCCTTTGTGTTTGCGATTGCTCACTCTTGCTCTCTTTCTCTCTTTGCCTCCTTTATATCTTGCATTACTTACATTGTCTTTACTTTACATGCTTGATATACCCTTGTGCTTATATTGTTATATACTTGCGTGGGATTGCTTGTTAACACTAGTATTCAACCAAGAGAGCCAACGCGGCACCTCAACCCATTCAAGGGGAATCTAGAGGAGCTTGTCCAGAGCCTCGCAAGGGGAATTCGGAAACACTCTTGTGTTATACATAAGTGTTTAATTAAAAGAAGTTTAATTTGGTCATCTTAGTTTTAATTCCGCATTATTTGTTCATAAGTGACCATTAGATTAGCCATCACCTATTCACCCCCCCTCTAGGTGATCTTACAATTGGTATCAGAGCCAAGTGCTCTTGATATTGGGTCTAACAACCTAGAGTTAAAGATCCTCCTTTAGGCTAATCACAATATTTTGTACACACACCATGGACTTCATGTCACCACCCACCTTTGACACTCTTAACATCCAAATTTGGAAGGTTAAGATGTCTTTGTTCCTCAAAGGACTTGGCCTTAGTGTATATCTTGCCACAACTAATAAAGAATATTGCTTAAATGGTAAGAACATTGAGGCTAATGCAAAAGCCCTACATGCTTTAGTATCTTGCTTAGATAATGATTATTTGTCTAAGATGACTAATCTTGATTCGGCTTTTGTAGTATGGAACACCCTCATCTCCCTTGGCGAAAAGGATCTATACTATGCGGGGAGCGATTCGGACGTTGGAAGCGACATCTCTAACGTATGCTATATGGTCCAAGGGATAACCCCCTTGAGGTAAACTCCGAATCCGAGGATGAGGATGTTAATATGTCATATGATGAGCTTAATACACTTTGCCAATTATTGCTTGAGAAATATGACATGATTAAAAAGAAAAATAAAAATTTGAAAAAGGAACTTGATTGCATGCATGTAGAACATGACTCTTTTAGAAGTAACATTGCATGTTTAGAAAAAGATAATAAAATTTTGAAAAAGAATTTTGATGCCATGCTTAATGATAAAGATTCTTTAGAAAATAAAATGGCATGCTTAGAAAAAGAAAATGAAGATTTGAAAAATGAAAATGTTTCCCTTATGTCTAAATTAAATGATCTTTGTGAAGGGAACACTATTTTGAAAGATAAGATTGATTTGGTGGAAAAACAAAAGGAAGATGTTTTTCAAGAAAATAAATCTTTGAAAAGAAAAATTTGTGAAAAAGAAAAAGATTTTGTTTCACAAAAGAAAAAGAAAAGTGATTCTATATCTCATCATGCTTCTCATGCACACATTGATCAAAATGAGATTAAAAATTTGAAAAATAAAATTGATAATTTGAGCTCTAATTTGAGCTCATGTGCATTCAATCATACTAGATTGGAATCCTTGTTTCAAAAGAAACAAGTTCCTCATACTCATGCACATCATCATCATGACCATGCTTATGATGCACATCATGCTCACACTCCCACTCATAAGTATGCTAAGGTGTACACATGTACACATTGTGGCCGCAAAGGCCATCTAAGAAATTTTGTTATGAAAGGTTAAATGTTCTTATTTTTGATAAAAATAAAAATGCTTGGGTTCCTTACAAGACTAACCCCATAGGACCCAAGAAAATATGGGTACCAAAATCCCCACCTTGTGTATTTGATGTAGGTGAGGGATCTCTCAAAACGTGAGAGATTTGGTGCCTTGATGGTGGGTGCATTTGAACTAAAATGACACATACTTGGAGCACCGCTATCAAGAAATTTTGGTGGGTCAACCACCATGCTTGGAGTTTTGGAGTTGGTAACAATTTCTAAACTTCTATTTTATTTATGTACATGCTTTTATTTTCATAATATCATTCATAGCATATTCATGTTTTAAGATTTTATGTGCTTCATGTGGCATTTACATGCTTAAATGTAGAATATGTCAAAACTTGCATTTATACATATACAAATAGTGAACTACAATTGACTCATATATATTTGAACTTCATGCTCATTTGTGTCCACTATATGCATGTGTATAGGCTAGTTTTGATGATTCGGTCATTTATACTTGTTATGCCTATCTTTGATTTTACTTCATGTATATGTGTGTTTAATTCAAATCTAATAAATATACATGTATACCCTTGAGTCATTTGCCTTCATGCAATATATATTGGACTCTTTTAGATTTGGGATATGTATGCATATTGTTAGAATTGGATAAATCATACATATACCATGAAGATTAGTATTTTAAATAAATAATAAAAAAATTGATGATTTTTCATGTTTTTGATTTGTATTAAAGATTAAAACATGTGTAAAACAAAATGTGATTTATGATCTTTTTGAGCTTGAATGACTACTTTCATAAAAATACTATTTACATGATCCTTTGAACACTCATCTTTATGATACAAAATATTTTGAGCTTTATAGACCATGAGTGATTAAATCTTTGTGTATTTAGTATTGCTTTATGAAAAATAAATGATTTGTTTTAAGATGAAAAATAAGATTTTCATGAGATTCATGCTTCACTTTCTATTTTCATGAAAATACCATTTACATAACCTTTGAACACTCATCTTTTATGATAAAAGATAATTTTTGAGCTTTATGGACTATGAGTGCATAAACTTGTATGTATTTAGTATAATTCATGAATAACATATGATTTCATGTTTTTGAAGGATCTTTAACTAGTTTTTTCAAAAATTATTTATAACTAGTTATTTATTCTTCAAATTTAGTAGTGCTTAAACATAACTATTTTTCAAACCTGTCAATTTTTTGGTTATGAGTATATACATGACTTACAATGTTAATTTTACAATTGGTATATTACTCACATTTTGGTTCCTATATATGTATGCCCTAATTTTCAAATTGGTCTTATCTATTCACATACATATATATGATTTTCATGTGCTTGCTTTACAATTGATTTACATTCTTAAAAGCACAAAAAGTTTATGCTAAGTTAAGTTAACACCTTATATTAACTATGCATAAGCTTATGAAAAATAAAAAGATTTTATTTTAGATCTTTCATTTGGTATCAATATGCTTCAACTTCAAATTTGTTATATGATTACAATTGATATCAATATGTTTGAAACAAAAAATTTTTTTTTGCAATGATAACTTGATATCACACATCTTCAAGTGCTATTTTCTATTGGTATCAAAATTACAAATTATGATTGGTTCAAAATTTGTTTTATTGGGAAAAGTTCAAAATTTTGTTTTGATAAAGAAAAATTAAAAATGTTTTGTTTTGTATTTCCTATATGCAAGGAGAGCTTAACATCTCTCTTACATATAGATTCATGTTGAGTATATTATAAATTGAGGAGCTTAACATCTCTTCTTTATATGATATACGTGTGTAGGGGGAGCTTCACATCTCCTTCTATGCATTACATAGTTGTGTTGTGTGAATTAGGGCTTCACATCCCTCTTTCATACAATGCACATTGTAGGGAAGCTAACTTAACGTCTTCCTCTTCATGAATGTATATCGCATATAAATCTTTATTGGTTGATTTGTATTTACCCCTTCTTGATTCTTTTGTTTTTGACAAAAAGGGGGAGAAAAATTTGTTTTGATTTGCTTTTACTTTGAACCCTTTGTTGATGATTGACAAAAAGGGGAGAAGTATTTGTGATGTATTTGTGATATATGCATGATTTCCTCACTTAAGGGGGAGAAGTATTTGTCTTCCTTACTTAAGGTTGTATAAGATTTGTATTTATGCATATATATATTTGTATTGCAAATAGGAGAAAAAGATTTTGATTTATGCTTGTTGCATGTTTTATCTCCATACTTGCATACATATTCACGTGCCTCATTGCCTTATCTATTGCTTATTTGATATGCATGAGTTAAGGGGGAGCTTCTTTGAAGCTTTACTTTAATCCATGCATATATAACTTCATGAGTTTTGTCATCATCAAAAGGGGGAGATTGTTGGCCCAAAGGCCTATCACTCTAGTTTTGATAATGATCAACTCATGTAGTTATATTTGCTAATGATCTTGTTTAATTAGTGACAGATTCTTTATCAAGATCTTAGTAGGTGCAAAGCTCAACAAAGGATTAAATGTCAAGATTTGGAGCTAGCACGGGGTGATCCAAGGAGCTTTGGATCAAGCTTGGACCAAGTCAAGAAGATGAGAAGCCTTCAAGTGAAGACTTCAAGAAGATGAAGACTTGTGTCTAGGTATAAGATTTTATTTGTTTTAGATAAAAATGTAAAGGATAGATAGTTGGTGGATTGCTCAAGTCTATATCACACACACACTCTTGATAGAACTCTTGATAGAATGATTTTCATAAAAGATTTTCCTAGTTAAGAAAAGATTTTTATTTGTGATAAAATACAATTTGGTTTTTGGTATTCATGTATACATATCTTATATCCAAAACCATGTTTAGAGCCTTATGTCAAAAACTAGATATTCATCTTATTTGTGTAGTGGATCATATCCATACACACTATGCTTTAAAAGTATATCTTGTTTTTGTATTTGATGAGATTTTCCTTATGACAAAATATCTACTTTGGGTTTTGGTAATTTCTTATATACATATCCTTTAACCAAAACAAGTTTAGTGCTTTATGTCAAAAACTAGATATTTCATCTTGATTGTGTGGTGGATCATATCCATACACACTTTGCTTTATAAGTTCAAAATATCTTGTTTTTGTATTTTGTGAAGTTATGGAAAAACAAGTTTTAGAAAAACATATTTTTAGAAAAACAGTTTTTATTTTGATTGAAACTATTTTTCTGGATTTACTGTGAATTTCTGGGATTTTTATTAAGCCAAAAGACCAATCCTTAATCCCTATTTTCTGGTTCTGCCAGTTCTGATTTTTCAGAACTGACAGAGGCCGGTCGACCGGGCCGGTCGACCGGACGTGCACAACGTGCACGCCAGTGTGCACTGGAGATCGGTCGACCGGGCCGGTCGACCGCTTCAGAGAGCTTTGCTCTTGGGAAGTATCGGTCGACCGGGCCGGTCGACCGACAGAGAGTTTACTCTCTTCTCCAGTTGCTCGGTCGACCGGGCCGGTCGACCGGAGGCTGCAACGGTCGGATTTTAGACCGTTGCCGGTCGACCGGACCGGTCGACCGGTAGCTCTGACAGAGCCCAACGGTCAGATTTTTCTGGCCTCTATAAAAGGGGGTTTTGTCATAGTTTTGAGCCAAGATTTTAGGAGAGCTTTTGTCCAGTTTTTCTGATACTTTTAGAAGAGTTTCTCCACAATATTTGAGAGCAAATATTTCCTATCTTAAGGAAGTTTTATCAAGAGAGTGTTAAAGTGATTTCTTGAGTTTTCCATCAAAGCTTTCTTTCCTTGTTTTTTTTTTCTCACACTACACTTGAGCTTCCATTGTATATCTATCCTATAGGGAGAGTGTTGTAGTGAGTTTGTAATTGGTGATCAAGTGTTAGATCACCAAAGAGATTTCCTTTTGTATTTGAGGAGACGGGCAAGTGTGCTCGTTGGTGGTTAGAGTTCGGTTGTGAACTCTTGGTGGTTTGAGGTGCGGCCTCGGCGAGTCGGTGGACTTGCGTGTGTAAGGGACTTTGGAGTCCGAGAGCTTGTAGGTGTTGCGGCACCGAGGAGAGATCCGGTGGGATCTTACATAGTGGAAATCCTTCGTGTGTCGAAGGCGGGGATGTAGAGCAAGTGTGCTCGAACCTCGAAACAAACCTTTGTGTTTGCGATTGCTCACTCTTGCTCTCTTTCTCTCTTTGCCTCCTTTATATCTTGCATTACTTACATTGTCTTTACTTTACATGCTTGATATACCCTTGTGCTTATATTGTTATATACTTGCGTGGGATTGCTTGTTAACACTAGTATTCAACCAAGAGAGCCAACGCGGCACCTCAACCCATTCAAGGGGAATCTAGAGGAGCTTGTCCAGAGCCTCGCAAGGGGAATTCGGCAACACTCTTGTGTTATACATAAGTGTTTAATTAAAAGAAGTTTAATTTGGTCATCTTAGTTTTAATTCCGCATTATTTGTTCATAAGTGACCATTAGATTAGCCATCACCTATTCACCCCCCCTCTAGGTGATCTTACACGGTCGACCGAGCCGGTCGACCGACGGAGAGCAGTTGCTCTCTGTTTGTTTGGGTCGACCGGGGCGGTCGACCGTTAGCTGGCAACGGTCAAAATTTGACCGTTGCGAAGTCGACCGGCAGGGTATTTCTGGCAATTCTGCTGCCAACGGCTATTTTCCAGATTTGTCTATAAATACCCCATTTGCAAGAGTTTTTCTCTAAGATTTTTTGTGCGAATTTTTCCATAGTCTCTGGTGTTTTTGCTGCAATCAAAAGAAGTTTTTGGACTTGAATTGAACAATCTTTTTGGTGTTTTTGCTAGGGTTTGGAAATCAAAGAAGAGGGTTTTTGGGAAAAGCTTTTGATTGAACTTCACCATCTTGATTTCTATTGTTTTCCCAAGGATTTTTCTTTGTGATTTTGATTTCCATCCCATTGGTTTTCTCCACACTTGAGCTAAAATCTACTATCTATTCTATAGGTTATTTGTGTGGGAGAAAGAGATTGTTTGTGGTTGCTTATTGAACCACCAAGTTAAAAACCCAATCTTTGTTTGGCTTTGTGCCTTGGGTTGTATCCCTCAAGTTGTGAGGTGATCCTTGTGTTTGCTTTGTGCTAATCCCTCAAGTTGTGAGGTGATTGTTTGTTGGATTGGAGCTTGCCTCAAGGAGGAGGTTGTGGTTGTAAAGAGAGGAGTTGGGTACTCCTTGTGAGAGTTCTTTGTGGACTTGCTAGTGGATTAGAAATCCTTCGTGTGTCGAAGGCGGGGATGTAGAGCTGGGTGCTCGAACCTCGAAACACATCTCGTTGTTTACGCTTGATCCATTGACTCTCTCTCTATCTCTCTCTTTACTTTGTGCCTTGCAATTATTTATATTGTGCATTCATATTTGCTTGGCTTGGTGTGTGTGCATCATTTGTTGATCACACTTGAGTGTAATTTGCATTAAGTTTTTAAATTTCGCATTTAGTTCCTAGATTAGCATTGTCACCTATTCACCCTCCCTCTAGGTGACTTTTCAATTGGTATCAGAGCTAGTGCTCCTGATATTTAGGTTTAACCACCTAGGAGTGATCTTGGTTTGCTAATCTTCATTTGCATTGTTCATTTGCACACATATAGTTGCACTTATGGCTAGCCCTCCCATGTTTGACCATTTTAGACTTGATGCTTGGAAGGCTAATATGACTAAACATTTAAAAGACCTAGGACATCTAGTTTATCAAGCCATTACCATAGAATCCCTCCCAAATAGTAGCAAGCATAAGAAGGCCAATGCATTAGCACTTAGAGCACTTAGAGCATCTCTAAATGAATTTCTTTTACCCGTTTTTGATCACTATGATTCGGCTTTTGCAGTTTGGAGCATCTTGACGTCTCCCGAGCTTCCAAGGATAATTAACAAGATGAGGAGATCTAAGAGAGAAAAGTCCGAAGAGCAATGCCTCATGGTCCAAGGAAGAACTCCCTTGAGGTACAATCGGATTCTCATATTGATGATAGCTCTAGTTCCTATTGCCATGGTTGTTTTGAAGTTCAAACTTTAAATATGGAACTTGCTCAAAAGCTTGAAAATTTGTTGGAAAAACATGATTTGTTGAAAGATGATAATCTTGTTTTGCAAAATGAATTAAAGGATTTGTGTTCTAACTTTGAATTGGTTTTGCAAGAAAAGGAAGAGATTGCAAGTGAATGTGACTCACTTAAATCTCAACTTGAACTTGTTTTAAAGGAAAATAAATTTTTGAAAAACAAAAATGATTGTGATGATGTTGTAAAGCACAATGAGATTTTATCTTCAAAATTGGATTTTACTTTTAAAGATAATCTTGTTTTGAAAAATAAAATTGATTCAATTTCAAAAGAGTTGGATTTGGTTTTAAAGAAAAATGAATCTTTGAAAATAGAAATTGATTCTCATGTGTGCCATACTAGTATAGCTTCTTCTTCTTGCACACCTATTGCATGCTCCACTTTATCTTCTAGCATTGAAAATGATATAAATGATTTGAAGAAAAGTGTTGATTGTTTGGGCTCCACTTTGAGCCAATGCACATTGAATCATTCACGTTTGGAAACTTTGGTTCGCAAGAAACAAGGTCCATCTTTGCATGCACACCCTACACGGCATACACATGCTTTCCACGGACACAATCATAACATGTATGCTCATGTGTACACTTGTACACATTGTGGTCGAAAAGGCCATCTTGCTAGATTTTGCTATGATCGTTTACATGTTGAAAATTTAGCAACTAATCTTGTTTGGGTTAGGAGAGATACTAACCCCCGTGGACCCACTAGAAAATGGGTACCAAAAACCACCTCTTTGACTTTTGATGTAGGTGGGAGCTCTCGCATCACTTGAGGGCATTGGTGCCTTGAGGTGGATGCATTCTAAGCTTAAAAGAGAACCATTTGGATGCTTCACTCTCAAGGAGATTTGGTGGGAGGATCACCGTGGTTTGGAGAACTAGAGATGCACCTTCATCGGTTTTGGTATCATTCTCTAACTCCCATTTTTATTTGCATGCTTTTCAGGTTCATCCTTCTATGGCATGTATTGTTTTATTGTTCATTATGCTTATGTCATGTTGATTAGATTAGTGTTATACATGTTTAGTTACTTGAGCACCCATGTTTTATATGGATCTTATCTTTGTGTTCTCACCTTATTTAGTACTAACATGTATGCCCTAGATCTAATGCACATACATTTGCATTATGACCATTTGGATGTTTATGATTATATGATGATTTGTTTTGATGACTCATGTTTTATTGTTTCATGATTAGTATGATATTTGCCATGTTTATTATACTTATGCTTTACATGATTAGTTGTTGAGACACCCATGTTTAGTATGGACCCATATTTTGTATTCTCTTTATGTTTAGCTATCATGTTAATCATAAATCTTATGCACATGTCTTTGTCATGCAAATCATAGAATTGACTATGACTTTTTGTTTTAATAATTCATGTTTTTGATTATCATGATCATGTTGATTGTTGACCCGTTTTATGCTTCACGTTTTGACTACTTGCTTGAATGATAGTTTTCATTAAGACTAGGATTTATACTTGTACAACGAGTGAGCTACAAATAGACCTTTATATATGTTTGTGCTTGAACGCTCATTTGTACTCACTTGATGTACTAGTATAGTCTAGTTTTGATGATTCTTGCATTTGACTTGTATTCACTATTTTACATGTTTTGTTTTAACTTCATGTATATGTCCTTGTCCAAACTATCATTTATACATATACATCCTTGAGCCACGTGCCTTCATGCATATACTTTTGTGGACTCATTGTGTTTAGGATATGTATGTATACTTTAGTCTGTACATGACATACATATGCCTTGAAGTTTAGATCGTTTGGATGAATTTCATGTTTTTATAGATGACTTCAATTTGTGATTTCACATCGAAGATGAATTTCATATTGAGCTTGATTGTCCATTTTCATGTTGATATGTTTCTCACAACACTTGTACACTCACCTTATTTAATGTTTTCTCATGACTTAGTCTTCATGAGTATAATTTGTGCTATATGGTTTTTGAGTGTTTAGTGATCATGTGATTTTCATGTTTCATGAAATATCTTTTGGTTTTGTCCATTGTTTGAAGGATCTCGTACTAGTTGATTCATATAACTAGCTACGGTCTCTTCTTTTTGATAGTAGTTTTCATACATACTATACTTGTAAACCTATTTTTGAAACCCCTACCATCAAAGGGTGGTTGGATGGGAGATCATGTTCATGTTTACTTTAAAATGAAAACCATTTGATACTTGAACCATGATTGGGAGGTATAGGAATATGAGATATACACTTGATCTTATTATTGTTTCAATTGGTATCATTGAATTCTTTCAATTGGTATCAATCTTGACATTTCTTGTATACTCATATATTTTCATATATGTATGCTTGCATTTCAAAGAATATCAATTCCATTGGTATCTACTTTTCATACATATATATGTTTTATTTGTGCTTATTATATCCCTATATCTTTAAGCACAAATCTTGTTTATGATGATAAGCTTGAGCTTCAACCTTGTTTCAATTGACTTAGTTTTCAATTGGTATCTTATTTCAAGTCTTATCATAGTTTTTATTGGTATTTCATAAAGGGGGAGAAATCTTGTATTTCTTCTTTCAATTGATTTTTAGTATTCCACTCCCTTGCTTTAGATAGAAAATAATTTCAATTGTCAATAGTTGCAATTGGTATCAAAATCATATGTGTTTTATATGTTCAATACTTTGGTATTAAAGATCTATGTTTATTTTCAATTGGTATCAACATTTATGTTTAGAAATTCAAAATTTGTTATGTTTGATATCAAAAATTGTTTATTTACAATTGATATGATGATTGTTTACTTATCAATTGGTATCTAGATTTTTGTTTTTCAATTGGTATAGTTTCATTTTTAATTGGTATCAATATGCACTTCCTTGACACATTTTCTTCTAATTGGTATCATATTTGTTTTTAGACAAAAAGGGGAAAACATCCCTTGTTTTTGATTCCTTGTTTTAAGTATGTTTTCATTAGTTTTGTTTTTTTTTTTTTAACCCCTTTGTTGATGATTGACAAAAGGGGGAGAAAAATTTGAGTTTATATGCATGTTTGCATATGCATGTTTTATGTTTTTATATTAAGTTCAATTGGTATCCAAAGCATTATTTAAAGAACATGTTTAGTTGCATTATTTAAAGAACATGTTTAGTTTGCTTAGTTTTGGTATCAAGAGCTTGTAAAAGAGATCATGAGTTTTGTTTTGCATATATTGTGTTTAATTGGTATCTAGAGCATGTTATGTTTAGTTTAATTGGTATCAAGAGCATGTTTATTTTTTTAAGATTTTCATTGGTATCAAGAGCATGTTTATTTGTTTTTGCTAATAATTGGTATCAAGAGCATGTTTATTTGTTTTTGCTAATTGGTATCTAGAACATATTTATTTGCTTTATAATTTCATTGGTATCTAGAGCCATTTATTAGTTGTTTATCCTATGCATGAGTTAAGGGGGAGCTTCTTTGAAGTTTAACTTTAATCCATGCATATATAACTCCATGAGTTTTGTCATCATCAAAAAGGGAGAGATTGTTGGCCCAAAGGCCTTCCACTCTAGTTTTGATGATGATTAACTCATGTAGTTATGTGTACTAATAATCTTGTGATTTTAGTTTCAGATCATTAATCAAGTTATTAGTAGGTGATTAGCTTCTACAAGATGATTTGGAAGCTACCACATGTTGTTTCAAGAGCCGAGCGTCAAAGATCATATATAGCAATTGCTCTGTGGATCAAAGAGTTTTGGATCGAGTCGGCTTGGAGATTGCGCTCTATAAGAAGACTTAGGTATCCTAATTTAGTTTTGTGTTTAGATCCAAATTGTAAAGATTAGAATAGTATGATAAGCTCAAGTTCACAACACACACGTATCATGTTTTGATTTTCGGTTTTTGGTTTAACCGATCTTGGTTTGCATGAATAGATATTATATCAAAACAAGTTTACATGGTTTAATGTATATTAGATTTGTTCTATATACATGCATGCTTCAACTCTTAGACAAACTTACTTTGATATACCTATTTCATGAGTTTTAGGTTTTGTGTTTAACAAAACTTATTTTTGGAATTAAAGACAAAACTATGATATATATATGTTTCATATATATTGGATTTCTATCCATATGCATCATGTTTCAAAATGTTTAAATATCATGTTTTTGTATTTGGATGAGTTTTAGACAAAATGTATTTTCTATTCAAGAATCCAAGTTTTAGAAAATACAAGGTTTGGTTTTTGGTAAAAATGAAAAGACATAAAAATAGTTTTAATTGCTTGATATTTGAGTCAAAACTTTTATCACATGTTTATATATCAATGCAATTTGACAAAACTATTTTTGGGGATTTTTAGTAGTTTATAAGAATTTATTGGATATTTATTTTCCCAGATTTCTGACCTGTTTTGGTGTCTGCCAGGCTGGTCGGTCGACCAGTACGGTCGACCGCACCATGTAGCCAGTCGACCGTATGGGTCGACCGACGTGCACAGAAACGTGCACGCTGGCTACACCTATAGCCGGTCGACCGAGCCGGTCGACCGACGGAGAGCAGTTGCTCTCTGTTTGTTTGGGTCGACCGGGGCGGTCGACCGTTAGCTGGCAACGGTCAAAATTTGACCGTTGCGCGGTCGACCGGCAGGGTATTTCTGGCAGTTCTGCTGCCAACGGCTATTTTCCAGATTTGTCTATAAATACCCCATTTGCAAGAGTTTTTCTCTAAGATTTTTTGTGCGAATTTTTCCATACTCTCTGGTGTTTTTGCTGCAATCAAAAGAAGTTTTTGGACTTGAATTGAACAATCTTTTTGGTGTTTTTGCTAGGGTTTGGAAAATCAAAGAAGAGGGTTTTTGGGAAAAGCTTTTGATTGAACTTCACCATCTTGATTTCTATTGTTTTCCCAAGGATTTTTCTTTGTGATTTTGATTTCCATCCCATTGGTTTTCTCCACACTTGAGCTAAAATCTACTATCTATTCTATAGGTTTTTGTGTGGGAGAAAGAGATTGTTTGTGGTTGCTTGTTGAACCACCATGTTAAAAACTCAATCTTTGTTTGGCTTTGTGCCTTGGGTTGTATCCCTCAAGTTGTGAGGTGATCCTTGTGTTTGCTTTGTGCTAATCCCTCAAGTTGTGAGGTGATTGTTTTGTTGGATTGGAGCTTGCCTCAAGGAGGAGGTTGTGGTTGTAAAGAGAGGAGTTGGGTACTCCTTATGAGAGTTCTTTGTGGACTTGCTAGTGGATTAGAAATCCTTCGTGTGTCGAAGGCGGGGATGTAGAACTGGGTGCTCGAACCTCGAAACACATCTCGTTGTTTGCGCTTGATCCATTGACTCTCTCTCTATCTCTCTCTTTACTTTGTGCCTTGCAATTATTTATATTGTGCATTCATATTTGCTTGGCTTGTTGTGTGTGCATCATTTGTTGATCACACTTGAGTGTAATTTGCATTAAGTTTTTAAATTCCGCATTTAGTTCCTAGATTAGCATTGTCACCTATTCACCCCCCCCTCTAGGTGACTTTTCAATCCTTCAGGCTCTGATTGACGCAGAGGTACTAAAACTTCGTCCAGAGCAGAAAAAAGTGACGGCCAATATGACATCATTCTTCCAATTTGGAAGACAACCTCCAACACCCTCTGGAGTAGTCCCCATCCTAAAAGGAGAGCTAAGAATGATCAACATAGACCCTCACCATCAACAAGAGAAGGGTCTTGTACCTGTTCCCACACCTTAGGGAGAAGTTATGTGGGTTCATCCCGACCTTGTGGATGGCCAGCAATGGACCACTGTTACAGCAGAAGGTCCAAAGGCAAAGCGAAAGCTTCATCCTGTAATGTGGTGTGCGCTTCTTCCCGGGAAGCAGAAACTGATGTTCCCTCACTAACTGATTCAGAAGAGGAAACAATAGTTCTCGCCGCAGAACCCAACCAACTTGTGGCGGAAACCTGCTCGGGTCAGTCATATTTGAAAAAGTATGACGAAATGGCGGCAACTCCTCCAAAAGCCGCTACAGAGTCAGCCAAGCCCTCCACAAAACAACCCATGGAGAGACAGAAGGAGCTTTGGTTTTCTGAAGCTCTCTCAAAAGACATCGCGGAAGGATCCACAACACTTACCGCTTTGACGTCCTGACTCAATTGGCCAATATCCCGGCCCGAATCACTCTTTACGAGCTCCTGAGGCTATCAAAGTCAACCAGAGAAGCTTTAAGGGAGGCTCTCGCTAATGCTGAGGTTTTCATGACCAAGGTACCGGTCAGACCACAGGAGGAAGATGTAGAGGATTGCCTCCATGCATCCCAAAATACTCCCTGCATCACTTTCACAGCAAATGATATGCAGGTTAAGGGGAAACATGATCGACCCCTATACTTCACAGGGTATATCGGATCATCTGAAGTAAGCCGTATTCAGGTAGATCCAGGGTCCGCGCTGAGCATTATGCCTCGCCGGGTCATGCAACATTTAGGGATTCCTACCCACCGGTTGAGCACCACCCAGACTACCATTTATGGGTTCAATGCCAATGGTACCCGTCCAATGGGGAAGATCAAGCTCAAATGCCAGATCGAGGACTTAAAGTCAGAAGTGACATGTTATATGATCGATGCTGACACCTCATACAATTTGCTGCTGCGACGACCATGGATTCATCGGAATTTCATCGTTCCCTCCACTCTCCATCAAGTCATGAAATACATCGACGGGAATGGGAAGATACGAACGTTGATTGCCGAGAGACATCCGTTCAAGGGAGTCGAGAACTATTTCATGGACTCTCTCCTTTACCAGGACTCTGTAGAAACGAGCGAGATCCCACAACCAGAGGAGCCAGACTCTGGTAATGAAGCCGATACAGAGCCAGAGAAAGAAGAGTGCATGTGGGAACTAGATCCACTTGTAACGAGCATTGATAAGCTCGATGTTGATATAACCGCGAATGATGTAGGCGGATGGTATATTAATGAAGAGTTAGATTTGGCTTATCTTTCTGTGTTCGCTTCTGATTCAGTACCGTCAGACACCAGTACTGAAGTGGACGGCGACCCCTGGTCGGCAATGGATGCTTTGACATCATTACATGTACCAGTGAAGTCTTCCTTCGAAACGTACCAAGATGCCGGCGATGCGCAAGAATCAATATTCATGGTTCCAGCAAGACGGAGAGGCCAAAAACCAATTCTTTTCGGGCAAATAAATCCGACCCAATGTCTCGTGAAGAATCAGAAAGCGAGAAGGAACCCCCTCAGTTCGGTCATTATGAGCAAATGTACTCAGAATGATGGAAAGCATGGGGTATGATCTGACAAACGGTCCAGGATTGAATTTCAGCAAAGGAAAGAGAACACTACTCCGATCTTTTGTGCCAAAGGGAAAACCCCTGATTATTATCATCGGACTCGCAGGGGGTTGGGCTATGTGTCAACTCTGATCCCATCAGCCTCTGAGTCTGAAGAGTCATTATGCCATAATTACTCATCAGGCATGTCATCGTGGGAGTCAGATGTTAGTGTCGGCAACATCTTTAGAGAACTTTCAGTGAATATGGTTTCAACCAACCATCTGGAAGACAAAGATGAAGAGATGATCCAGTCTGATACAGATCCTTGGATCAAGCACTTAAATACCCTTTAGGATACTCGCTTTGAACAGCGCGAGCCACCTACGGAGGATAAAGTTGCCCGGATTAACCTAGGAGATGAGGCTAATCCTAAGCCCATCTTTATAAGCGAAAGCTTGTCGCCCTTCGAGAAAGAAGATTTAATATCTCTTGTGCGAGAATACATAGATGTTTTCGCCTGGAATTACGAGGACATGCCTGGACTTGATCCTCAAATGGCTATGCATCGCCTCAACATTAATTCGGATGTAAAGCCAGTCAAACAACAGCAGCGTCGGTTCCGTCCAGAAGTAATGGAGGCAATTCAGTCAGAAGTCAAAAAACTTATAGACTCTGGCTTCATTAGGGAAGAACAACATCCTGATTGGGTAGTTAATATCGTCCCCATTGCCAAAAGAATGGAAAGATCCGGATCTGCATTGACTTTCGCGATCTAAACGAAGCATGTCCCAAGGACGAATTCCCACTTCTAATCACGGATGTCATGATTGATAATACATGTGGATTCGAGCGAATGTCCTTCATGATGGATTCTCAGGGTATAACCAAATCAAAATGTATCCTGATGATGAAAAACATACCTCTTTCAGGACACCACTGGGGGTATACTGCTACACCGTCATGCCCTTCGGACTAAAGAATGCAGGGGCAACATACCAGAGGGCCATGAATACCATTTTCCACGAACGCATGCGCAAAACGATGGAATGCTATGTTGACGACATTGCAGTAAAAAGCCGCGCCAAAGGTGATCACATAACCGATTTAAAGGCTATCTTTGACATCATGCGGGCCCATCAGTTGAAGATGAATCCCACAAAATCCTTCCTGGGGGTGGCCAGCGGCAAATTCCTAGGGTTTGTGGTAACTTCCACAGGAATTCATTTGGACCCGGAAAAGGTTCACGCCATTCAGGTGATGCAACCTCCACAGAATCTCAGAGAACTCAGGGGATTGCAAGGATGATTGGCATACATCCGAAGGTTCATCTCAAATCTCTCCGGAAGATGCCAACCCTTTAACAAATTAATGAAAAAGGGTGTCTCGTTCATTTGGGACAATGCTTGCCAACAAGCGTTTGAGAAAATTAAACAGTACCTCACACAGCCATCAGTCCTTATAGCTCCGGTGTCCGGAAAACCTTTCCTGATATACGTCCAGGCAATGAATCATTCTTTAGGAGCTTTGCTATCCCAGAACAATGATCAAGGACGCGAACAAGCAATCTATTATTTGAGTAGAACCATGATCGGGGCCGAACATCGATACAACCCAATCGAGAAGGAATGTTTGGCATTGGTGTTCGCTGTTCAGAAAATGTGACACTATCTGGTAGGCCAAACTATAAACGTCATATCAAAGGTTAACCCTTAAGGTTGCTCATGACAAAGCCATCATCGCTAAACGGCCGACTGGCAAAATGGGCCATACTGCTATCCCAATATGAATGCGCTTTTTACCACAAAAAGCCGTAAAGGGACAAGCAGTGGCGGATTTCCTGGCTGAGCATCCAGATCCGAGGGCAATCGAACTTTACGAGGATCTCCCAGACGAGGTCGCTGAAGTTTGCCTGACCCAAACATCTTTTGAAAGACAAGTGTGGCAACTTTTCTTTGACGGTTCATTGAGGATAGGCCTGAAGGACATATCATAGCAGGAATAAGGGTAGTGCTCGTCTCCCCACAGAACTATGTGATTCCCCGAGCCGTCTCATTAACCAAGCCTTGTTCCAACAACGTAGCAAAGTACAATGCCCTTTTGATTGGAATGCAACTCGCCGATGAGATTGGCGTTAAAAATTTCGAGGCATATAGTGACTCTAAACTTATCGTCAACCAAGTTCGCGGGGAGTACGAAGTCAGACATGAGGATCTAGTACCCTATTACAATGCAACTGTCCACATGGCCGAGAAGTTCATAAACTTTTACATCGACCATGTACCACGCAAGCAAAATGCGCATGCAGATGCACTGGCATCTCTCGCTGCCTCTTTAACCCTTCCAGTTGGAGTAGTAGAGAAAATACTTGTCCACAGTCATGACCTGTATTGCCCAAGAATCGCTTCTGAAGAATACCAGAAGCCAACAGGAGATTGTCAAGTCAGAGAAGCTCTTGAATCGTCAACCGGCCCAGAGCCTAGAGACTGGCGATTCCTTACATTAATTATGTCTTATACGGCATCCTGCCTGATGATACTAAAGAAGCGGCTGCCATTAGAAGGAAAGCCCCCAAATTCTACTATAATGCGATCACACGAACATTGTATCGTCGATCGCATGACGGGATCTTGCTTCGTTGCCTATCACAAAAAGAGGCACAGGAGGTATTGAAAGAAGCCCATGACGGCATGTGTGGAGCCCATCAACCTGGCCCAAAACTTGGGAATCGACTCCAAGGTTGGGATATTACTGGCCTAAGATGATCACTGACGCTATCACTTATGTCAAAAGATGTCATGCCTGCCAAATGCATGGTGATTTTATCCATCAAGCACCAGGATACCTCCACTCTACAACTTCTACCTGGCCATTTGAGATGTGGGGCATGGACGTAATTGGCCCTATCAGCCCACCGTCATCAAAGGACATCGGTTCATTTTAGCCATAACCGATTACTTCTCTAAATGGGCTGAGGCCATTCCGTTGAAAGAGGTAAAGTCATCTGATGTGATCAAGTTCGTTAAACATCACGTCATCTACCTCTTTGGTGTACCTCGACGAATCGTCCATGACAATGGCCCCCAGTTCGTCAGTCAGACTTTCCAGAGGTTCTGCACTAAGTTCAGAATCCAGAGTGTGTCCTCAACGGCCTACTACCCTGCCGCTAATGGTCTCGCAGAAGCTTTCAACAAGACCATTGGCAAGCTTCTCAAGAAATTCGTCTCGAAAAGTCAGCGTGACTGGGACGACAAGTTAGGTGAATGCTTATGGGCCTATCGCACAACTGTTCGAACCCCAACTAAAGCTACGCCATTTCTCTGGTATATGGGTGTGAAGCCGTGCTTCCACTAGAAATCCAAATTCCATCTCTAGCATCGCCTTGACAGCAGAGATGACAAAGGAGGAGAAGCATCGACTGTGACTCCAAGAACTGGAAGCCTTAGATGATAAACGTCTGCAGGCCCAACAACAAATCGAGCTCTACCCCACTAAAGCTACGCCATTTTCTATGGTATATGGGTGTGAAGCCGTGCTTCCACTAGAAATCTAAATTCCATCTCTACGCGTCGCCTTGACAGCAGAGATGACAAAGGAGGAGAAGCATCGACTGTGACTCCAAGAACTGGAAGCCTTAGATGATAAACGTCTGCAGGCCCAACAACAAATCGAGCTCTACCAAGCTCGGATTACCAGAGCCTTCAACAAGAAAGTTAAGGCGCGAATTTTCAAGAGAGGCGACCTTGTCTTAGCTGTCAGAAGACCTATGGTGATGACACATGAGACAAAAAGAAAATTCAGCCCAATTGGAAGGACCATTTGTAGTAGAGTCAGTCTACTCCAATGGAGTATATCGCCTCATAACTTCAAATGGCGATATACTCATGATGCCGATCAACGGCAGATTCTTGAAGAAGTACTTTCCTTGAATAGTACTTTTCCTCTGATCAAGTTAATATTACACCTCTGATCAAAACTTCAGATCCAAGAAAAGCTTCTTTCCTTTACTAGGCCACATCATGACAGACCAGTGACAAGCTAATTGAGCACTGACTGCACTGTGAAGAAAGCAACAAATGGCGAAACTTGGGTTTTGGTATTTCTACCTTCATTAACGTCCGATGCCTCCGGCGGCTAAGGACAGAGGAAAATGTTGGCTTCTAAGTCCAACATAAGTCTTCGACAACTCATCATGCTGAGGGGAATAGCATGGCTAGCCCAACTCAAACGGTAGTTGGTAAAGGCACACCAAATCCGTTGATAGCTGAGAATTTGCTAAAAATCCTGAGTGGACTTGGTCCCACTCCCTCCTCCAAAATCTCTTACCAATTCTCATATACGGAATGGTAGGTCCATAAAATACAGTCACTGCTACGTTAACATTATACCTTTGGCACTGAAAAATCTCAATACTCACTAGTAAGTGTAAATCTTACTCGTCTCAGCTCTAGATGGAGTAGCAAGTCATCAAATTTGTCAAGTTAACACTACACCTCTGACACTTCAAACTTCACTTGTCAATTCTCATCAATAGAATGATAAGTCTTCGAAATTGCTTATATCGCAAATCAATCACTGTCAAGTTAAAATTACACCTCTGACATTTTAAATTCTACTTGTCACTTCTCATCAGTAGAATGGCAGGTCCTCAAAATTGCTCCTATCTCGAGCCAATTTCTGTCAAGTTAATACCACACCTCTGACAAATTACTGTTAAGTTTCACATTACACTTCTAACAGTGATTGAGTTGCTGCCAAGTTCAATACTAAACCTCTGACAGTCACTTTCCCTCAGACTTCCGTATCGAAGCTGAAATAAACGATGCTAAGTTTAACACTACACCTCTAGCGTCCAGGTCATTGCTAAGTTCAACAATACACTTATGGCCATGACTTTCCCTCGGACTTCCTTGTCAAAGCCGAGTTGACCAATGCCAAGTTTAAAATTATACCTCTAGCATTACCCTCACTGCCAAGTTAAACATTACACCTATGACAGTGACACTTTCAGTTTTCTCAAATGAAGCTGGAACACTCTTGAGTTAAGTTAATATCACACCTCTGACTCACACCCTTGTCGAGTTAACATCACACTTCTGACAAGACTATATTCAACCCGTTAAGTTAATATCACACCTCTAACGGAAAAAGTCCTCCTAGATTCCCTGTGAGTCTAGTCTCACTTGTTATTCTCATCAACAGAATAACAAGTCAACTTAAAAATATTGTTAGGTTAACATTACACCGTTAACAGTGTTTTCATTAAATCCCCAGCTGGGTCTTAGTCAAGTTAATCCCAAACCTCTGATGAAAATTCATCCTTCCTCCCTAGGGGTACAAATTTCACTTGTCATTCTCCTTTATAGATTGGCAGGTCCACAAAAATTATCTTATTTCTGTCAAGTTAATATCACACCTCTGACAGCATTGTTGAGTTCCTGAAATAGGATCTTTCTACAAAATTTGACTCGTTAAGATTATTATCATATTTTTGACAAGTCAAAGATCCTTTACTTCTATTCCTCTGATTTTCAATACAATATAGGAATTCAAGACAATAGAAGAAGACAAGGAAAAAGTGTCGCTTTCATTTATACATGAAGTGCTACAAGACGCTCTCTTATACAATAAGATTGAGTGTTACAATACAGGAGTACAAAGAAGTCCCTCTCTCAGTAAAAGGTTGCACTCGCTCCCTGAAACATTCTCACCACTCCAAATACAAGATGTTTGGGATAGCGCCAAAGAGGGGCCGAGCACTATTGTGACGATCGGATGCTGATTACACCATGATGCATGACGTAAACATCGAAGGAGTCCATCGTTGACCAAGAACAATGGTGTTTCTTGAGGTCGAAATGCAACAGAATCTTCTGATTCCACCCGACCAACTGGTGTAGGTCATAATCCTTCGTTAATGAACATCTCCACCACCAGAAAGTCATCTAATGAACATGGACTTTTCGTCGATGTCACTTCTGGGGTAAGATTGGTGAAGGGAGGATTCGAGACCTTACAGGTGACGTCCTCTTTCCAGTGACCTGCAAGAGGACCATACCCACCCGATATCCACCGCCATACCCACTGTGACCATAACGAGCCCGGGGTTGTGTCGGTGCATTAGGTCTCCCATAAATAGGAGCCGTGACTTCTCCTCCAATGGTCAACCATCGAACAAGTTCGCTGGCTGATATATTCTCCCAAGGGCCCAGTAATGTGTGAAAGGATAATTGAGGCTACCTGCGAGAAGTAACAAACCAGAAGGTTAGAATTCTGAAACAGAAGAACTGAAGAACAGACACGGCATAGCTGTGAACTTCAGACGCAGGGATGACCCACGCAGAAAGTCAAAATTCTGTTACGACAGAAACAGACGCGATCAAAGTTGTGGACTTCGAATACACACAGATCTGAACGCGGTCTAGTTTTAGACCCGCGTCTAAAATATGAGACGCGAAGGGAACCGACACGAAAATTGCCACATCCTTGTTTGAGAAACAAGGGTTGCTACATTCAAGTCTGAAACCTTCGGCCAGAATTAAAATTATTCTAAGTCAACAACCTCAAACGTGAGCTCTATATGCAAAGCTCGCGTCTCACAGTCCAGGTGCAAAGTCCATTACACTCGCGTCTAGAGGATTTTGAGTTAGAGTTCAGACTCAATCAACTCGCGCTTCATCAAGAAGTCTAAAGGCGCAACTTCCAAATAATGATCGCACCAGTCAGGCTTCAAGAGAAGGTCAAGAAGGTGAATCTCTTCAAGGGACAGCAAAATTGAAACTCTGCTGGCTGAGTATTTCATGGTGGACCAGTAATTCCTACCCGCAAAAGAACCTTTAAAGGTTGAACTTTCTGCATCAAGGCGCGGATATAAAAGGTACTCAGAGGGACGCTTTTTGATCTTGAAATCACTTAACAGTGATAATCTTCAGGGAAGATTAAAGAAAAGCATGAAAGCTTTGGGTCTTCGCTGTCCATGGGGGCAAATCCCATTGAAGGAAGAAGATGAAGTCCCTCAGAGCGCCTGCTCTCGAGGGAAAACAGTCTAAGCAATGGACTGTTAAGTGGTGAGGCCTATTTATAGGCAACCCATAATGCCTGTAATTAATGGCATAAAAATCAGAGCCATCGGCCTTAATTCTCGCACGAACGTCAAAGCCCAATGAAGAGCTGACGCGTGGATTGCCGCTTCGGGAAGCGTCAAGGACGCAAGTCCCCAATCGTCAACGCCGACTTGGCATTTAAAGATATTAATGTCAAAGCCCAATGAATAGCTGACGCGTGGATTGCCGCTTCGGGAAACATCGGAGGACACGAGTCCCCAATCGTCAATGCCGATTTGGCATTTAATGATCTAACAAGATCTTTAAGACGAGCTGCATGTAACGCTTGGGAGGTTGCGTCAAGCGCAGACTCAAAGGTCGCGTCCTGAAACCTGCGTCCCTTCATGAACCCAAAGGCTGCGTTCTTTTCATTCCTGTTACGAGATCCGTGACCGCGTCTCTTGGAGTGGTTCAGAGCCGCGGCCCCTCAGCGAATGGGGTCCATTCCGAGGTTGCGTCTTGAGTTCACATCAACTTGCAAAAAACTTGAAAGCTGCGTGCCGAAGCTTGCGTCCTCAACGACCAGAGAAGGCCTATGTCGTTCACGTGGAGCCCGGAACTGCGTCTCCTTTACGAGATGACAATCATGTCTTTATCATAAACTTAATATAGCTTGAGTTTGCGCCTTATCAAGGGACCAGAGCCACGTCTCTACTGAGCCAGTGCCACGTCCCCATTAACTAGCTGAGATCCATGAGTCAGTCTTGAGGAGCCTAAGACCGCGTCCCCACTGTATCCTAAATTCTGCATCCTGACAGAATTAAGGCCGCGTCCAGGGATCCGCATCCTTCCATAATCAGAGCCGCGTCTTTATCAAAAGGAGATTTCGCGCGTCTTCACGGCGTCTCCATTAGCGGGTCAGAGTCACGTCTCCACTATAAATCAGAGCCGCGTTTCGCTCAAGAACTCAGTTCAGCCTGAGTTTATTATTCATGGCCGACTAAAGACTACGTTTTACAAACAGTCAAAGATTTCGGTTATGAAAGATTGAACTCATCTACAGTGAGCAAAAAAACTTGAAATGGAGCAAAATTCTGAAGACTTTTATTATTTGATTCAAAAATGGTAAAAGTCATACAGACACCCTTGACAAATAGAGTGTTAAAAAAAAGGGGGTGAACAAATACAAAAGGAGAAGGAGGTTAATAATCTTGCTTCACCAAAGAACGGATTTGTTCTCTGAGACGGTGCATCTCATGCTGACGTGCCTTCTCAGCCTCCATCAGAGCTTCGACCTGCAGCTCCTCCTCAGATAAAAATCTCTTCGCAGCTAGCTGCGCTTGAAGAGACTCCAACCTGGAGGAATGAGCGGAGAGGCTTTCTTCAGCCTGCGTCCTAGCATTTTCCAACTCCTCCAGCCTTTTTCTAGCAGCGGCAAGCTTCTGCTCATTAATCTCGATCAAGGCTTGTGCCCTGGCTATGGTAGCTCGAGCAGTGGCAATAACCTGCTCTTCACTCTGTATGATGATTTCAGATTCCTTCGAATCGCCAATCAGCCTTTGGCAGTCAGCTTGGAAATGCTGGAGATGGCGGGCCTCTTCAGCTATTTGTTCCTCCATCTCCTTTCGCTCATGTTCTTGAGCGGCAAGAAGCTTAGTCAGGGTTATCCGGGCCTCCTCTATTGAGCCAGCATTTTCCAGAGTCTTGAGCTCCTTCAGGTGGCTCCCCAGCTGCTCCACCAGCATCAGGCATGCCCTAGCCTGCGAAGGACTCCCAGTATGACTGATGTTCTCGATCTGATTTTCGAGAAGTATTCGGGCAAACTCGAAAGAGCTGCCCCCAGAAAGGATGAGGTCAATACAAGATCGCATGGAAGTAAATAATTGCTGCACCATTTGACGTGCTAGCTCTTCCATGATGTCATTAACTGGAGGTAACTCTGCTGATGTACTCCCGGACCCCCTTTCCATAACAGGGCGAGAGACGGGAATCAATTCAGGAGTAAGGCCGACGATAGGTTCGTCAGGTACTGAGATGGTCACCGACACTTCCGGGGCGGTTATGGTTGTAGCGGCCTCCGCTGCGACTGGAGTAACAGCAAACCTTGTGACATCGGGTTCTCCGGTCGAGGTTTGAACTGTACTGCCTTCTGCGTTAATGCTTGCCGCAGGATTCTCTGCTTGAGCTACTCCAGCACTCTCTGCAAACCACCGAAACATCAACCATGACAATAAAAAGGAGGATATTCAATGCATCAGTATTCTCTTACCAAGTTGAGGATCTGAAGATGGCAATTTCCTGGGCAGATCTTGTGGGTTGAGACCGCCTGGACTTCGACAGTTGCACTCTCTTGAGGCATTCCGGTAGTAGGAGCCTCAAGGCCCTCCAGCTGGGCCAACTCTTGTATCATTTCCTCAATCTGAGAGGAAGTTGTAGCTTCACTGTCGACAGCCAGCCCTATAGCACAAAGTCAAAAGGAAATGTCAGAACCCTTCCCTAGCTAAAGGAGAAGCCGTTCAAAAAGACAAAGAGAGTACCTTCAGTAGCAGCGATCGTTGCTATTGGCGAAACTGTCACAGGGTCACACCCTTGTATCTCTTCCTCCGAAATATGTGAGAATTTGCTCGTATCTGGAAGAGCGGGTTCATCGTCAAAATCAACTTCATCGCCAGAATAATATCCGTGCTTTTCGAACGATGAAGATGACAGTTCAACACAGGAGGCCTCAGCGATCGAGACCTTACCACCAAGTACCCCAGTAGTAGGGCTGGGATCGACATCTCGCGAGCTGGGTATCAATACATTAGGAGACCCAGGCTGTTGCACCTCATCCCTTCTCTCTTGAACTGAAGAAGACCCTGGCTAAGTTGAGACCCCTGGAATCTCAACATCATCCCTTCCCACCAGGTCAACTTTGAATCGCTCAGCCTCCTCTGCCATGACGGGTTCACCTGCAAGCTCCCCTTCTTCTAAGATCACAGGGCCCCTGCTGCGTAGTCCGCGAGGATGAAGAAGGGGGATCTCCTCTTCCTCTTCCTCTTCATCCCTCTGCCCTCAACACCAGAAGGGACTACCTCGGGCATTGATGCTTCAGCCTCCGGTTCTCTCCTAGCCTTCTTCGGGATAGGGTCACCCTTGGAAGTAGAGCCATGGGAACGTTTAGACAGCCTGCCGACTCTTTTAATGGGCGGCTCCTTGGGTGCTGCTGCTCTCGATCTCGTCCCTGCTTCCCCTCCTGCTTCTTTCTCGGCTGCCTGGTATTCCTCCATACCCCGCGCGCATTTGTTAGACTCCAATTTGTCCTTATAAGACGCCTTGATGCTCTTAATGCATGAGATATTTATTGAGAAACCAGGCATCTTGCTAGCCAGGGAGTACCAAGTACAGAAGCTAAGGCTAGTGTAACAGTTGGGCGTCTTGTGAGGCAAGCTGAAAACAGCTTTTGTCCCTCTAGCCACACTATAATACCATGCCCGAGCACCTTCAAACAAGTTCCCGCTGAAGGAGAGGTCAGCATTGGGGTTACCGATGTACAGTTGATCATAGCCGAACTGTCGAGCAAAACGACTCGGCATGTAAGGCTCGATCGTACATGAATTCCCTTGTCGGAAGAGTAGATAACCAGGCCGAATATTAATCAGCCACCAGAAGACTCCCGATGGCAGTCTTGTGAAGTCATCTGGTCCCGCAAGGTCGGAAAATTTATCCCCGTAAGATGCACCAGTAATCTCGGGGAAGCAACGGTCGAGCTGGTAGTTCCAAGCGTTCAGAATACATTTTCGGACGTAGAACATGTAGTAGTTGGACCAGCTCGAATTCTCCAGCTTTTGCACAAAAGGGACAAACCCCTCAGACAGAGGCACCGCCGTCATCAGTGGAGGGCAGTGCATAACATACCAAGCCACCAAGTACGTATATGGAAGATCGATCCTGGGGTTAGGGGTCTTTACTCTTGACCTTCCCTCCGAATCAACCTCTGGTCTACCCTTGGAGTCGACAATCGCCTCCACCTGGCACAGGCTTTTAACCAGAGCCCGTAATCCACTTTGAATTTCAGCCACCATTGCTGGAAGAAGGGCGATAGACTTTCCGTAAGCCAACAAAACCGTCGGGTACACTACATTGGCGACAATTACTTCATGTGGCAGTGTTGGCACCACGCAACGCTTCAGCCATAGCATAAGAAAGCCCGCCAATAGCGCCCGGTCAGAAATGGGAACTCAGGCCTGATGATGAAAACTTTCAAAGACCGTGTCAGGCTTGAAAGTATCCTCATTTGACTCCATGGTATAAGAGCTTGCAGAGGCATTAATCCTCTCAGCAATTTCTTCGTCATTACTAGGAGCCAGGCTGGTCACTGGGCTGTCCTTCTCATTTATACCATTGAACAGGTAACTTGCCCAGGACATCTGCTTGACACCCCTGGTTCTCCAGGAGGTTATTTGGCCACAGATGTGGAAGTGGCACAATACTTCCCAGTATGTCTCGTATACTTGAGGGTTCTCCTTCTTCAAGAGATGAAGTTCTTCAGAAGTTGGAACGTATTCTTCATAAGGGGCATCTCCCATAACAAGCCCCGAGACTTCATATAACTCATGAAGAGCGAGCCCCATCTCTCCGACAAGAGTAAAAAATGTGCCCGTCAAAGGATTATAGTGCTCCAGGATGCCATAGAAATTATGGGAGCTTTGCGGGAGGCCATACTGCACAGCCCTAACCGAGTGGTACAGTCCCACCTGTTCCAGCAGAGCTCCAAGCTCAACAAGGACAAATCCGACCATCCTGCCCCACCAGGATCTGTTGGAAGAATGAATCCACCCGAGCGGGTGGAAGTCGACGGGAAAATCACCCCTAGCCTTCATGAACTGATTGATGAAGGTAGTGCCAAGCTGAGGGGTCTCTCCTCTCGGATATTCAGACCTGACCAATCTGGGGAATAAACCAAAGACCTCTTTCCCATGGCCGGCCGAGTATACTTCTTTGGTACCTAGTTTGCCAAGCTAGACACCGGAGACAAATCGAGAAAGATCCCAGTCCATCGCACGGTGAACAGACATATGCTGAAGATAAGATAAGGGATACATCCTCTCCATATTGGGAAGAAAGAACCTCCTATCCCCTATCTGACGGAGCCACTTATAATCTCCGTCGTGCAAAATCCTATCATCCTCGTCAATGGCATCACCAAAGAAGAAGACAGGCTTCCGTAATGGAGTGTGAGAGTCCATCTCGAACAGTCCATCAGAGATAATCTCTCGGAGGGTCACCATACTGACCTTAGAGATCCTCTCCTTTCGCTCCTTCGACTTGCCAGTAGTCACAGAAGCAGTTTTTTGGAGCATAAAGGTTAGATTACGATCAGCGCCGCCTATGTGCCCAAAGTGGCACTTTTTGGATAACGGGTTGGAGGAGTATCGTACTGTAAAGAGAACAACACTTGATCAGAAATCTGAAAGAAAATGGCTAAGTGTTTAAAACTCAAATGCAGGAATGAATCCAGACGCGGAGATCATCAAAATCTGCGTCCAGACTCAAAGGATGCGAGGCTAGCATGAAGCCCGCACTTCAAAATCCACGACTTAGAAAATTTTCTAAGTATCAGACTCAGACGCGAGATTTATTAAAATCTGCGTCTGATCTTGCAAGACGCAAGAATCGTAAGAAGTCTACGTCTGACCTCCCCATACTTAGAAATATTCTGAGCATCGAGTCTGAAATGCGAGATTCAATGAGACCCTGCGTTCAACAAGCAGGTATAGACTCAAGTTGATAAAAGAAAGGATGCAGAGGTCATCAAACATGCGTCTTATCTATCAATTCGAGAGCCGCGCCTGAAGATCAAACACGGGCATGAGCCCGCGTTGGCGGTTCATATTCAAAAGAGGCTTACGAGTTAAAAGAACTCTTTAAGCCCCTTAATGGCGGAAAACCAAGTCAGATGGTTTTACTACCTGAAATGGGGGCCTCCTGCATGGAAGAACCACCCATTTGAACCTCCGGAGCGATAGCGCTCGAAGATGAAGAAGTGGGTTTAGTCTTGGGCACCATTTCGACCGTGAGATCACTGATTAAAGATGGTGAGAATGAAAGAACAAAGCCTCGAGCTTTTCTTAACCCTAAAAGGCTCATCGAAGAAGAAGAGTCTAATGATGACTCTTGAAAGACAGTTGTCTTTTATGGACAAGGAAATCCCAAGAGATACGCGGCGTTTGGCTCGAGGCCTAATCCCCGTTCGACGCGTGGCATGCATATTAAATGCAGTGCAAAATTCGCGCGCCAAAAGGGAGATGTCCCCTCAATTCTGCTAGACGCGTGGCAACGCGCCCACAATACAGATTCGTGTTCAAACAGAAAATCACGTCCCTCCGAAGATCGCGCTTCTTCAACTAGGTCAAAATCGTAACTTGTTCGCAGAACGAAAGCTGCGTCTTAATCTCAAAAGACACATCCTTACAAGAACTGCGTCTCTGCAGTAAATTAACAGACGCGTCCCCACTCTAAGTGAAGACTGCGTTTCCAAAGCAATATGACCCCTGCGTCTACAGAACTTACGTTCAGTCCTTACTTCTGCAATTCAGTTCAACAGTATACTGGCACAAGCAGATGACTATTTCCCTCTGGTTCAAAGTACACCAACAACAAACTCAGAGCACTGGGGAGGTCTAGACTGTGTATCTAGATACTCACTACGATCATTTCTGGCAGCTTCAAAGGGTTTCACAGTACACTCATGAAGACCATATTCCAGACAGGATCAAGCTCAGAGCATCTCAAATGATTGTTAGTCCAATCATGAGAAGTATGAATTCAACTAGAGTCCAAAGTATTACGAAATCCATCCCAGTCAACCGCGGAGTATCGAAAACTTTGGAGGGGGTTCTGTAGGCTGTCTAAAAATCACTAAAAGACAAGTCATCAAAAAGCAGAGTCCAAACTCCAGACGTAGGGCTAATCATAGCCATCACCGTAGCATCAAGACGCGAGGGTCGAAACCCGCGTCTCTGCTTCACTGCAGCGTCAAGACGCGAGGATCAAAACTCGCGTCTCAGCTTCACTGCAGCGTCAAGACGCGAGGGTCGAAACCCGCGTCTCAGCTTCACTGCAGCACCAAGGCGCGAGGGTCTAAACCCGCGTCTTAGCACCACTGCGGCGTCAAGGCGCGAGGGTCGAAACCCGCGTCTCTACGTCACTGTAGCACCAAGGCGCGAGGGTCGAAACCCGCGTCTCAGTTATAACTGCCCTCATTATTGGGTCGATCACTGCCCACATAATGAGAAAGTTAACCCCCATTATAGAGCGTTTTTAGGGGGCACGTTCATCCCTGAAACCTCTATAAATAGCCCCGTTTGCTATGGAGAAGGGGTCGGTCGATCAGATAATTCTTGGAGAAGAATTTCGCTTGTGAGCAATAGAAGCACTGAGACTTCTACCAAAAAGAAAGAGAGTTCAACTCTTCAAGCGACTTGCTGCGTACAAGCCTACAATCTCTTTGAGATTCTTGGTCGACAGGAGCTGTGTTACTCCGTCTGCCATCCAAAGAGAGGATTCTCAAGAAGTCCTGACGTTCACCCGGTCAACGAAAAACAAGATTCACTTTCCACCGCCACACCAAGAACCCAGCATTAAACAAAGGGGAGATTCAAGTCTAAACATCTCCCCCCTTGTAGTCGGAGTGTTAATCCGCTATAATCTTTCATTTGATTCAAGGAAATTTTACGAGGAAACTTCTCCCACCGTACACACAACACACACACTTGTTTAAGTTTCATGTTTTGGTTTTCGGTTTTTCAGTTTAACCGATCTTGGTTTTTATGTCAAAAACATTGATATATATATATATATATATATATATATATATATATATATATATATATATATATATATATATATATATCTTTATATGTATATTGGATTATATCCATATACAACATGCTTCAAAGTTGTTTCAATATCATGTTTTTGTATTTGGATGAGTTTTGGACAAAACGTTTTTCCATTTCAAAAATCCTAGTTTTTGGAAAATACAGAATTGGTTTTCGGCAAATTTCTAAGTCACAAAATGGTTCAAATAGTTTGAAATATGTGTTAAATTTTTCCGCACATGTTTGTAATTTAAAGATTTATACTGAACTTATTTTTGTGTATTTTTAGAGATTTTATGGGATTTAATTGGATAATAAAAACCCAGTTTTTAAGTTCTATAAACAGCCCTGCCAGGCTCTGGCGGTCGACCGGGCCGGTCGACCGGACCCAGTGTCGGTTGACCGGATCGGTCGACCGACGTGCACAAGGACGTGCACGCAGGCCAGCCTCTTAGGCCGGTCGACCGAGCGGTCGACCGACTGAAGGCAACCCACTCTCGTGTCGACCGGGCGGTCGACCGGGCGGTCGACCGGCTAGAGAGCCATTGCTCTCTGGTTCTGGGCGCGGTCAACCAGGCGATCGACCGGCAGGCTCAACGGTCACTTTTTTGACCATTGGCCGGTCGACCGGCCGGTCGACCGGAAGGTCAAAATTGACCTTTCTGCCAGCCAACGGGCAGAATTTTTATGGGGGCTATTTATACCCCATTTGAGAGTTGTTTCTCACCAAGTTTTTAAGAGCTAAAATTCTGATCTTCTCTAGTGTTTTAATACAAGTTTTCAAAAGAGTTTTTAGTTCCAAAAGATCAATCTTTATTTGTTTTAAAGGGTTGGAAAAATTAAAGAAAAATATAGATTTGGGATATTTACTTTGTTCTTCATTTCTATCAAATACTAAGTTGTTTTTCCAAGTATTTTTCTTTGTGTTTTTGTTTCCAAACTCTTTATTTTCCACACTTGAGCTTAACTACTATCCTATCTATTAGGATCTTTGTTTTATGGGAAAAAGAATTGGTTTGTGGTCTTTGTGATCACTAAGTTGTAAACCCTCCTACTTTGTATTATCCCTCTTGTGTAGAGGTTGATTTTTGGAGTGGTGGCTTTGTGCCCTATCCCTCTAGTGAGAGGTTGATTTGTTGGCTCCCTCTAGTGAGAGATAGAGATTGTGTTTAGCTCCCTCTAGTGAGAGGTAGAGTTTGTGTTGGAATCCCTCAAGTGTGAGGTGATTGATTTGTATTGGCTAAGTGCCTACCCCTCTTGTGTGAGGTGGATTTTGTATTGGTTGTGCATTGCCTCTAGTGAGAGGTTGTATTCGGTTGAGAGAGGAGTTGTGTACTCCCGATTGTATTTGCCCCAAATCCTCAGTGGAGGTTCCCTGTGTGGGAGTCCTGTGTGGACAAGTTAGTGGAAATCCTTCTGTGTGAAGGCGGGGACGTAGAGCTGTGTGCTCGAACCTCGAAACATATCCGTGTGTTTGCATTTGATCCACTTTCTCTAACTCTCTCTCTTTTACATTGTGCATCTATTCATATTGTCATATCATATACATGCTTGTGTTGTTTGTGTGTGCCTCACTTGTGTCTAACCACGAGAGCTTCATATAGCACCTCAACTCTTATTCAGAGGAATCAAGAGGAGTTAGTCCAGAGCCCTTCACCGGGAATTCGGCTACACTCGTTGATTACATTAAGTGTGTTGCAATTAAGTTTTAATTTCCGCATTTTGTTCATTAGATTAGCCGTACACCTATTCACCCCCCCTCTAGGTGTACTTACATTAAGTAATCTATAAGTTACAGGAAAACCGAATTTTTCATTCCTAAACTTAGTCTCTATTCAAAAATTTGTTATCAATCAAAGTAAGGAGTCAAATTGTACTTCTCATCTAGTCTATTACTTTACCCTAAGTCATATGCACCTTGTGACCGTGAAAATTTTGACTAAGGGTTCTTTAACTCTAACTCTTATGCCTTATATATATATATATATATATATATATATATATATATATATATATATATATATATATATATATATATATATATATATATATATATATATATATATATATATATATATATATATATATTGATGGTATTATTCCTTAGTTCTATTAGGCTTTCTAATCTGCCCATGTAACGAGCCTTTAATCGATGACTCCCAAACCAAACGATCTTAGGGCACCGGGTGAGAAAACACCCCAAGGACTTAAGGACTCGAGCAAACAAGGCCACAAAACTAAGGATTTTATTATATGAACTACTTTTAGGCGTGAATACTTATGCTTTATTAGGCACAAATACCCAGCTTAATCAGAGGATTTTTATATACATATATATTTTTTCTCAAACTTATCTAATCATCTTTCGCATAAATACTAAGGCTTGCTTAGGCCAAAGCACCTAGCTAATCAATAATTAGATTTGTTTATCTTTTATCTTTTTTCTTTTTTATTATTTTTTAAGGCATAAGAATCTTTGTTTTTGAAACCTAAGTGTGGTAAGTGTATGAAGTGAGCATATTTCATCAAGGTAAAGATCAAGACTAAATTACTTTGACAAATTATCTTCGTACCCCTAAAAATCAAACAAATAATCTTATTTTGATCAAGTATAAGAAATCCTAATTTTGATTTTCCTATTCCTTAAAATTGACTTAATTTCTTACAAAAATATGTCAAAATATTGTTTCTATTTTCAAAAAGTTTTTTAAAAGTAAAGAAAATGTTAAATTTTTTTTATTTTTTAATAAAAAGAAAAACCTAAGTTATGTTAGAACCCTCCCCCACACCTATCTCATGCATTGTCCTCAATGTATGAATTAATGCATAGATACATGAAAAAGAAGAAAGGGAAGGAAAATACTACCTTAAAATGGTGGTCTGATTGGTCCACGAAATGCGGCCCAATCGACTTTTCGTGGAGTTCGGAGGAACCCACCAGAAATCTCTCTTATATAACCCACTAAAATGATGTATATATGAACGGTTTTTATTAAAAATTTAACCCCATCTAATTTTCAAATCCCATAATTAATTTCGGAGTCAATTTTGTCAACCGCTTTGTCCCAAAATGGAGTATGAAAAGATAGAATGATTGACTTGGACTTAGGAAGTACGGGAACTAATACCGACTCAGGAAAGTGACTTAAGTCAAGTAAAGCTTTAGGAGTCGAGATTAGTTCAGGAATTGGGTCCAAATCAAGAAGTTGAAACTCAAGTTCACATTCATTTTCCCACAATGGAATGTGACTTAATATTGGTGATTCAAGTTCAATAATGACAGGTGTGGGAATCAAAACTGACTCTAAAATATTACTCAAGTCGGGTAACAAAACAGGAGTCAATATTGATTCGGGAATTTGAACTGGATCACAAAATTGAGAATCTAGGTAACATTTCTCATTGAGTTCAATTTCATAAAAATGAGAACTTGCCAATTTGTCAATGGGACTTTCAAAAGTATGAAATTGGTCAAGTTCAATATGATGATCATCAAAGATGGGCGATTCAATTTCATTATGAATTGGCACATGATCCAATGTTGACTCGGGAAAAAGATTGAAATCAGGTGAAGACACCAGAGTCAAAATTGAATCAGGAATTAGAATTGAATCACTAAGTTGAGGTTCATGATCATATTCATTCTCAAGTTCAATTTCAGGAAAGGGATAACTTGCCGAACTGTCAATGTCACTTTCAAAATTTGGACTTTGGGCAAGTTCAAATGATTGTGCTGAAATGGAACCTTGTTTTCCAAAACAACATGACTCTTCGGCTCTAACAGAATGGTTAGCGACATCAGAAATGATCAAATGGTGAGAACGTAGAGTTTGGACCATCATATCTATGTCATGATTACGAGCGTTTTGAGCCTGAGTCATGGCTTCAAGCATCTTTTCATAGTTGATTGGTTTATCATTTTGTTACGATTGGACTTGAAAAGATGAAATGTTATTTTGGAATTGGTGGTGAAATTTTGAGTCTGTCAGATTTTGTGATTGTTGTTTGGACTCACGCATACTCATTTCCAAAATTGATAGTTTTCTATTTTGGACTGGTGGAACTGAGTGTGAATCTTGAAAATATTGTGGACAAGGTGGATAAGGAGGACAAGTTGGTTGAAAATTGGACTCGGGGGAGGTGAATCCCCATTGACTCTATGAAGAAATGAAATTATTCTGGAAATTATGGTCATAAGATTGGGGGCATGGGTTATATTGATTCGGATAAGACCAATCCGACACACTATGTTGGTTAAAGTTATGATATGCCGGGTTGGTAATATCCGAAAAAGAGGTTGGTGTGTAATATAGATACCATTAAAATTGGAAAAATTGTTATTATAAGCCATATCACACAAGAAATGTCAAACACAAAAAAAAAGAAAAACAAACAAATAAGCAAATAAATAAAAAAAATTCTAAACTAAGTTAGGGTAGACCTTTGACCTAGACGACTCCTAACTGGTTAGACCGTCCACGAGAGGTATAATATAGACTTTGACCACAAGCTAATCTGCCAGGTCAGGCAAGATTGGTGGGAGGTATCCGCGCAAAAGTGACGGGCCTAATTAAGCTAAACCACCAGCCTTCGGGTTTTCGCCCCAATCCCTTTCCTTAGACACTGATTTGGCAGGAGTCAAATTCTAACACCTTCCCCCTTAGGATAGTCTCCTAATTGAGTCCGAGATGTCTCTGGGGCCAACGTCTACTCAGTTTTAGTTAGGCTTGGGTTAGTTAGTGAGGAGATTGTTTGTGGGGTAAGGGAGGGTAATGACTTCCCCACCTTATCTTGTTTATAGGACAAACCCTTAAGATTGATTGTGCAAGGTGTGCAGGATAAAGAAAAGTAACATTCAACAAGCAAAAAATCACTCAAGAATGTTTCCTAAGCTATATGTCATGCAAACGTACCTTTTGCTCCAGCACTCTTCAACAGTAATATAAAATGTAAACGAATTAGACACGTGCCTAAATACAAAGTCTAAACCATTTTTGGCATTTAACAAACATCATTTTATTGTTGAGATTAGAAAGTAAATACAGTGAGATAAACAAGGAAATAGATGGCTACAGATATGAAACTTTGCACTACAGCCAACCTGCAGAAAATATAGGTTAGTAGTTCACTCAGATTGCCACGGAATATAGCAAATCTGAGGGCTTCTTGGCTCTGCTTTCTTGAGCAGAGTCCAAGGCCACTTATATGTCTATTGCAGCAAAAATTCCTTGTTATCAAACCTGTACATCAAGAACAAAGAAGAAGGTTAACCAAAAATGTAAACTTTAAAGAGAATTACTTACCGTCCCTCCCGGCAATGGCGCCAAAATTTGATTGAGTTAAAACCTGCACACAAATACAGAATTTCAGAACTTTTAAAATAATAGTGCAAGTTACTCAATTCTACCGCAATAGCAAGTGGCTATGCGGGTCGTGATCCACAAGGAGGGACTAGCGATGGAAGCTTTTTAGTAAGTTCACTTTTAGGCTACAAAGTATGGTTAAAGTTCTTCTTTAGTTCTTTAAAAGAAAAAGGAAAAATTGAGTTAAAGTTAAATTAGGAAGAAGATGGTAGATTAAGAAGATGGAGAAACTAGAAATGATATGTACAAAGAAACAAAAAAGGAGTGATAAAAGAAGTGTAGATTGTGGTGTTCTAAACTAAAGAATTAAAAGAAAAGAATCTAAAATTTACTTACCTCCTTTGGCCAAATGCTTACCTTGAATCTTTTGCAATGATGTTACCTTGAAGTGAGGCGATCAACGTATAGCCTATAAGAGTTTATTCCCGTCTCCTCCACATTATATCATCAAGACGTTGCTAGTATGAAGTGATACAGAATGAAAATCAAAATCCATCGTCATGAGCTATCGGTGGCACTCGCAAAGGCAAGGCTCTTTCGATACTTTAAGACTCACTTGGATAACAATTGGTACAAAAGAAGAAAAGTAGAGGAGAAGAAGAAGAACAAAAATAAAGTACATACAAAAGGGAAACTACAGATTCGATTTTATAACAATAAGAGAAAAGAAGAAAATCTTACACCGGTGTCACTCTCAGCACAAGCTTCGTTCTCATTCTCCTATGAAACTCTGATCTCCTCTGATTTACATAAATTAAAACTGAAAATTACATGAAAAGAAAAACAAAAACCTACACTATAAAGAATGAAAAAGTGGACTAAATTATATCTCTGCATGGTCGTTCCCTGTACGTTCTGAAAATCCCAGTATTTATAGGCAAAAACCCACGTAGGAGAGCGTATGAAGATAGGGGGAGCAAACGTTCCCCCTAACTCCCTAACAAAGCCACGAAAATGCAGCTTTGGCCGCATTTTCACGGCCAGGATGTGGCCAGGTGGCCACACCCTATTGGTGGTACTCCCTGGCTTCGCGATTGTCTTTTATCTTCAGCTGGATTTACAGTTTAAGTCCGAGATTTTGACGAAATGGCCTTTGATCCTTGGCTTCAACCGATTGATTTGTAGGGATTTGTTCTAACTGGTTTTCAACCGATCTGAACCGACCTGATCTGCCCTGATTTACTGAGTTCGAATTAATTCTGATTTAAATCAGAATTTGATGAGCTTTTGCGCTCATTTCTCTTCACTCTCCTTTAGGAATGGGCCTGCAAATAAATTAAACAATAATTAGAAAAAAGCAGAGTTTATTTTATAATAAGTATGAGAATATAATAATGAATGTGCAATATTAGCGACCGATCAATAACTCATAAAGATCCACCCTTTTCATGCACATGATAAAAGATATTTAATTTGACAATACAAGGCATAGTCGCCCATCCATCCGCCCTTAAAGGGTTGGTAGGGGTTTTCAAAAATAAGAGTTTGAAAAATATTTTGTAAAATTAGAAAACTCTACCAAATGAAGAATAAATAAATAGTTAAAGTAATTTTTGAAAAACTAGTTAAAGATCCTTCAAACATAAAACTAAAACATATGTATCTCATGAGTCTTACTAAATACACAAAAGTCGACACTCAAAGTCTATAAAGCTTAAAATTCTCATGAAAATAATGTCATGAGTAAACAAATGAAGTGTGAGTGCACAAGAATCATGTAATTAGCATTTTCATGAAAATAGTCAATGAAGCTCAAAAGAAACATGAATATCATTTTATCAAACAAATATGAAACTCATGAAAATTCATTTTTCATTTAAAGATAAACTTCAAGGTATATGTATGATTTATCCAAAGCTAAAAATATGCATACATATCTCAAACATAAAATGAGTCCAAAATAGAATATTGCATGAAAAGCAAATGACTCAAGGGTATACATGTATATTTATTAGTTTTAGACAAGCATAACATATACATGAAGTAAAAACATGCACAAAGATAGGCAAAAACAAGTATAAATGAGGGAATCATCAAAATTAGGCTATACATGTACATGTAGTGAGTACAAATGAGCAATGAAGTGCAAACATATATGAATCAATTGTTGCCCACTACTTTTACACGTATATACACAAGTGTTAATGAAATGTTCATCAAAACACGTATTCACCATATAAAGCACAAAACATGATTATAAATCATAAATTCAAAAACATGCTAAACTTATTTATCAAAGCATGTAAACTAAAATAAGAGTTAGAGATAGTTACCAAACCATAAGAACTATACTCTAAATCTCCAAAACATGGTGGTAGTCCCACCTAACCTCCTTGATAGCGGTGCATCAATTTGTGTGTCCATCTAGTCCATGTGCATCCACCACCAAGGCATCATTCCTCTCACGTTTTGTGAGAGCCTGCACCTACATCAAATACAAAAGGTGAGAATTTTGGTACCCATTTTCTTTTGGGTCCTTGGGGGTTAGCATTGTAAGGAACCCAAACATCAACATTTGCAAAATTTATAGAATTTACTCTATCATAACAAAATTTTGCTAAATGGCCTTTGCGACCGCAATGTGTACACTTGTATCCCTAGTATGCACATGAGGATGAGTGTGATCATGACGTGCAAAATGTACATATGCATGTTGTGGGTGATGTACATGAACATGTGGAGCTTGTTTCTTTTGAAATAAGGTTTTCAATTTAGAATGGTTAAATACACAATTGCTCAAAGTTGAGCTTAAACAATCTATTCTATTTTTCAAAAATTTAATCACATTTTGATCAATAGTGGCATGAAAAGTATGGTGAGAATGAGAATCATTATTCTTTTTCATTTTAGAAACATTTCCTTTTTCTTTTGAAATAACTTTTCTTTTCAAAGAGTTGTTTTCATGTAAAGCAATTTCTTTTTTCTTTTCCACCAAAATAATTTTATTTTTCAAAGAATTATTTCCTTCACAAAGATCATTTAATATAGAAGTCAAGGAAATGTTCTCCTTTTTCAAGAAATCATTTTCTTTTGAAACACATTCCAATTTATTTTTAAAAGAGTCATTTTCTTTTAACAAAGAATCAAAATTATTTTTCATTTTCTTATTATCCTTTTTAAGCATTTCATATTTTTCAAGGAGTTGTTGACAAAAAGATGCTAGTTCATTATAAGGCATATCAACATCCTCTTCTAACTCGGATTCGGTATTTACCTCAATAGGGTTATCCCCTTGGACCATGTAGCATACGTTGGAAGCTTCACTTTCAACATCCGAGTCGCTCCCCGCATAGTATTGCTCTTATTCACCAAGGGAGACAATGGTGTTCTATACTACAAAAGCCGAATCAAGATTAGAAACCCTAGATAAATATTCATCATTTAGGGTAGATTTCAAAGCATGGATGGCTTTTGCATTAGCCTCAAGATTTTTGCCATTTAAACAATAGGAATCTTTAATAGTGGCAAAATAAACATGAATACCTAGGGCTTTGAGGTACAAAGACATCTTAACCTTCCAAGTTTGGATGTTAAGAATGTCAAAAGTGAGAGGAGACATGAATCCATGTGTGTGTAAACAAATATTGTGATTAGCTATAAATGAGGATCTTTAAATTTAAGTTGTTAGACCCAAATCAAGAGCACTTGGCTCTGATACCAATTGAGATCACCTAGAGGGGGGTGAATAGGTGACTAACTAATCTAAAGGTGAATTAATGCGGAATTAAAACTATTTATCCAAACTGAATATTCTTAAGCTAAACACACAAGGTATAACACAAGAGTGTAGCCAGATTCCCCGTGAAGGGCTCTGGACTAACTTCTCAAGATTCCTCTAGATAAGAGTTGAGGTGCCGCTATGGCTCTCTTGGTTGAATACAAGTGTGAGCAAATAATAGCATATAACAATTAGGCACAAGATATATCAAGCGTATAAAGATAAAGGCAATATAAGCACGCAAGATATAAAGACAAGTGAGAGATAGAGAGAGCAATCGCAAACAAGGGAGATTTGTTTCGAGGTTCGAGCACACTTGCTCTACGTCCCCGCCTTCAACACTATGAAGGATTTTTACTATAAACCGATCCCACTGGATCACTCAGTGCCGCAACACCTACAAGCGAGTTCACACTAGAACTCCTTTGGACTCTCTAGTCCCTCTCTTGTTCCCGCAATAACAAACACACGTAAGCACGCAAGCTTGCCGAGGCCGCACCTCTACACCGAGCTCTCACTAGGACTCGAAACAACGCGAACCCGCAAGTCCGCCTCCTCAAATACAAAGTATGAAAACTTTAGTGATCACAACACTTTGATCACCTAAAACAACTCTCACAACAACTCTCCTATAGGATGGATTTATCAATGGAAAGCTCAAGTATATGTGAGAAAAAATTGGATGGAATTTGTAGTGAAAAACTCAAAGATTCACTTTTGAAAAACCTCTTAATAAACTCTCCTTTTGAATGGAAGTATTGGCTCTAAAACAAGTGGAGATAAGCACTTAGAAGTATAGGAGAAACTAGCTCAAAAACCCACTTCAAATCTTGTAGAAAACAGCCCAAGGGAACCCCAATTTATAAGCATCCAAAAACTAGCCGTTGGGGTCCAAATCAGCAGTTAACGCTGCTGTCGGTCGACCGCCAACGGTCAATTTTTCGACCGTTGGGAAGATTGGTCGACCGGCCGGTCGACCGCCTTCAGGGCAATGGCCTAGCGGTCGACCGCCAGGTCGACCGGGCCATTTCCAGAGAGCAAACACTCTCTGGCGGTCGACCGTGCGGTTGACCGGCCCTGGCCGTGCATGTTTTTTGCACGTCGGTCGACCGCCGATCGACCGACCTCTGGCTCGGACGACGGTGCGGTCGACCGACAGAAGGCCAAAACAGTATTTTGGGGATTTAAAAACTTGATCTTTTTACTTCAATAAAATCCCATAAATTCTCTAAAAATTTACAAAAATAAGCTCAGTATTATACTTTGATATACAAACATGTTTGAGTAAAAATCAAGACATGTTACAAACTTTTTAAACTATTTTTGTGTTATGGAAGTTTTGCCTTAAAATAAAAACCGTATTTTTCCAAATTGATTTTTTCAAATTGAAAACTGATTTTGTTCAAAACTCCTCCAAATACAAAAACAAGATATTCTAAACACTTTTAAAGCTTGGTGTGTATGGATATGATCCACTACACATATATGATGAAATATCTTTGTCTTTGACATTAAACACTAAAACGGTTTTGGTTAAAACACATGTATATATGAAACTCCAAAAATCAAAACGGTATTTTTTCAAAATGAAAACTCTTTTATAAAAACTCATATAAATCTTGTGTGTGAGTGTATATGACACTTGAGCAATTCACCAACTAATCTATCCTTTACATTTTATCTAAAAATAAAATCTTAACTAAACAAACCTAGACACAAGTCTCTTGAAAATCTTCACTTGAAAATCTTCTTCTCCTTCTTGACTTGGTCCAAACCATGATCCAATGATCTAGACTCCTCTTGAGTACTTGATGTGGTCTTGATGCGCAAGCTCTTGAATCAAACCGTGCTGGCTCCAAAACTTGACTTGAAAACCTTTGTTGAAGCTACACACCTACTAAGATCTTGATCACAAATCTGAGACTAAATAAACACAAGATCATTAGTACTATAACTACATGAGTTAATCATCATCAAAACTAGTGTAATGGGCCTTTGGACCAACACCAGTTGGCATGGTCCACGATCGCCCAAGCAAAAGATTGTAAGACGTGTCTGCATCGAAAACATAGCACGCCACTTCTGACTTTAAGTTTTTAATTTTACATCGGAGATGAATCTTACCCAAAGGATTACTACTCCCAGTGTTGAAGCCATAAATAATCACAGTAATGGTTGACAACCTGCTCAGAAGGATTCCGAGGAAGTAGAGAAGTCTCTTCGGGATAATGCTAAGAGCAGACCCCGGGTCGACTTGGATCCTTTCAATGCATTCGATATCAGTAGACAGAGGGAGGGGGTATGCTAATGATGGCGATGCTGATATAAGGATTGTGACTCATGATTGCAGTCCTCTATGATGATTAATTCAAAAATATGGCATTTTGTGAGGAATGAGATCATGGTCACAATCCTCACAAAAACTCAAAAATAGGGTATTTTGTGAGGAATACGACCATAGTCGCAGTCCTCTTTTAGGACTGCAATCATGGTCCCAGTCCTCATAAAGGCTCAAATATAAGACATTTTTGTGAGTACTGTGATCATAATCGCAGTCTAATAAAGAGGACTCTAATCATGGTCACAATCAAATAAAGACTCAGAAACATGATATTTCATGATCGCAGTCCTCATAAATAGTGCATTTTATGAGGACTGCGATCATGATTGCAATCCTCAGAAATTGGGATGCAGTTATTTTGTGAGCACTGCGATCATAGTCGCAGTTATTTCTCGAGAAATTGAATGTGTAAAAGTTCTTTTATTGATAAAAAAGAAAGTTATAATGGATCAAAATTCGATTATAAAAGAGAGAAGAGTCGAATCTCCTCTTTGTTTAATACCAGATTCTTTGTGTGGCGATGGAGAGTGATTCTTGTTCTCCAGTAATGAGCTGAACTTAAAGCTTGACGTCATTGATAGCTCACTAGGTAAGGTATAAATCTTAAACAATGGCTAAAATCTCAAAGAGATTGAAAGTAAACTTGTACTAAGCAAGTTGTAAAGAGTCTTCTTTTTTTTTCCTTAGTCTTCTCCTCCAACACTCTTTGTGTTTTTTTAGCTGTGTAGCAGCTATTTATAGAAGATTTCTGGGGTATAGCTGACCTCTTATAATGGGAATTTATTCCTCATTAAGTGAGAGAAAGTGGGTGTTGATTGGCAAAAAGCATGCACAAATATAAGTAAAGGAGTATGGGTCGATGTTACTACTTTTACGATTCTTCCATAGTAGCAACGTGGCTCTACGGGTCGTATCCACAAGGAGGGAGAGCAATGGAAGCTTTGATGCAGCTTTATTATTCAAAGTAAAGAGAAAGATTTTTGTTTCAAATAAAGAATTGAAATGAAAACAAGTATTGTTTTAAGAATTGTTTGAATTGGTTTATTGGTTTGTAAAAGTGGATTTTCTTAATGGTAAAAACGCATGGCTAACTTTCTACTAAGTGCTCCCACTGATCTCTAACTTCTTGAAGATATAACCTCACGATGGATCATAGGCAAGCATAACCCTTATGCATAGGAACTATTCACGTGGAAATTGAGTGAAAGTTTTTCCTTTAACTTGGCTTTACACGGCAAAAAGTTGAACATTCCCTTATCAAGATCCAATAGAAGGTGAGAATAAGGGAAGAAACAAATGCACTAATGGTATCGGCAAAGTTAAAAGGAGTATTTCTAACTTACAAAAGCAAGTAAAGTTTACAATCAATAAATCATTAAAAACCTGGTAAGCATGAAATATAAGAAAGCTAATACTTGTAGATAAGTTAGAGTTAGAACCCTCGTCTTAAGATGTCATAGCTCTCATTTGCACAAGGCTTGTTTGACATTATTGGCTCATTTGCGTGATCAATCAAGTTGTTAGAGATTAGTGGGCTAGTAATTAGTTAGCCATGCAATGAAAGAGTTAGTTAGACATGGTAGTAAAAGAAACAACAAGAGAGAAGAAGTAAAAAAGAAAGAGTATTATACTAAAACAAGGATGTAGAAGCAAATGAAAACGCAAATAAATGGAAGGAAGAAAGAGAAGTAATTACTTGTATAAGCTTGTCACCCTTCAAATACAACTTTTACACACTCTCTCTCTCTCTCTCTCTCTCTCTCTCTCTCTCTTTCACTCTAATGGCTAAACTAATTAGAAGAAGAAGAAAACATAAAACAACTAAAACTCCTAGAAACAAAATAATAACAACTCCTAAAGCTCTGGATATCTCCTCTGTTGAACCCCAAGGGGGGTTTATAGGTACCAGGGGAAAGGGGGCCAGGGGGACAACCCCTGGCCCAAAGCACGGGGGTGGACACGCCCGTATAGCCGTGAAAATGCGGCCAGGGCCACATTTCTGCAGCCCTACTAGGGCGGCGCTGCGCGCGCCGCCTGCTGCGTGCAGTCTCTTCTGTCCCCTGTGTAACGCCCCGATTCCACGGATAAGGGGACGTCACTGCGACGTATATACGTAGGTCAGAAAATGCCCCCACGTATATACGCTAAGCATAAAAGTACAACAAGAATCAGAGTACAACACAAAGCGTGGTATATTCATATGCCAACCTAAAAGGTACATATACAAAGTCATCACAGTATGATAAACATCTACACATTACATGTGTCTTTTATCATAACAAGTCCAAAAGTAAAATATACAAGATGAACAACAAAATGCTCACGAGTAGGATGAAGATCCCGTGAGTCAAAAGAAGTCAGGCACAAGGAACTGGAGCTAGGATGCCTGCTCGCTAAGGAGAGCTCGATCTACGGTGGACAACTCCACTTCGACCCAGCTTCGAAATCTGAATATGCAAATCCAAGGAATCAAGACATAGAACAATATATGATCTACAGCCAATTGGCTAAGAGACATGAATAAGGGTTAGAACACAAGTGTGGTATATGAAGACACGTATGGTATAATCATCATGGTACAGGAAATCCAAGTAAAACTGGTTGTGTGCAAAAGTGATTGTATACGCTTAGGTCACGGTCCCATGAGACTAGTACATCGAAGGAATAATCCAAACAAGGAAACCCTCATATATATACCTTTTGTCTCATGCCACCGAATATCCAAGCGTATATAATCAGAGTTGCAATTCGTATGATAGTAACAGGAATACAGAACAGTAATGATCAGGGGTCCATAACACGTGTAACGGGAGTCATAACAGTAAAATATAACAGGAATCATCACAGGTACACATAACAGAAACTATAACAGGAAACATAACTGACATCTATTGTTATTATTACTCGTCTGACTCATATATCTCGGTATGTGTCCAGGTGTGCACCCCAACACACATACATCCATATATAAGCGAGTCGAGGGTTGTTAACGGAAGCAGATGGAGAACTGACAGAGCTTCTTATAGTGGTTCACATACACCGGGGACCAGTTTGTTGGTCCAACGGTTCCCACCACCTGGGACCGGTTTGGAGGCCCAAAGTCCCCCTATATGTACTCATGTGGGCCCTAAGTCCCACTATAGTCGTCCGCCATAATATATCATATCCATCACTATAAGCAAGGTATCATTCCGGCATCCATCACTTCCTCCCATACCCCATACAAGTTGTCCTTTTTATGATTTATAAACATAATTATCAGATTAAGGGAATGAGCAATATCATAACAGTAATACATAACAGTGATCAGTACATAACAGTAATCAGGTACTACATTCCCTTTATCGTGATAATTATAAGAATCGGTGTATCATGCTTGGTGTCAAGAGATAGCATGATAAGTGGTGATGTATATCTAACAAGCAACCAAACATATCAAAGAATTGATAATAGTCAGGGTAAGTCATTGCCTAACCAGAGGGTCTAACAAGCCAGGTGATATACATGTGTTAAAAGGAAATCTGAAACTGGCAAGTCTAAAGGAATGACAGGAGTGACATATATCATGTAATAAGTTAAGGAGTGAGAATATATCCTAACATGTCATGTAATACCAGTTATAAAGCATGAACAGGAATAATATGTCACACATGTATCAACGATAAGATCCATTTGGAAAAGAAATCAACTAAGTCAAACAGTCAGAATTAGTCGACTAAGTGGAAAGGTTAGTCGACTAATAAGGGTCCTAAGTCGACTAATGGTCTAGATGAGTCGACTAAAACTGGGTTTCAGAGAATTTGAATTCTGATTCAGGAAAAGTTAGTCGACTAGAGTTGTAAGGGCAGTCGACTAACAGGGAACCACTAGTCGACTAACGGATACTTAAGTCGACTAAGATGGGATACAGAGAGTTGAGTCGGTTTCAGGAGTCGACTAGGGTCAAGGGTGTAGTCGACTAGGGGTATCAAGTCGACTAGAAAATTTGGATAAGTCGACTAGAGCCGAGAGTTGGTGTTTTTAGTTCAAGGAAAATTAGTCGACTAGGGGTCAAAATGTAGTCGACTAGGGGGGTCTAGTCGACTGGTGATATGGCTTAGTCGACTAAAACTGTGAAATTAGAAAGACTACGTTTCAACTAAGGTGGGTTAGTCGACTAGGCCCTAGGTTAAGTCGACTAATCGTGGAGAAAACAGAAAACAGAACAGAAATTTTGATGGTTGTTTTGATGGCCAAAAAATGGGATTTTTATGACACAAGTGTACATGAATGATCATCATATGTACACAAAGAAGTAATCTAGTCTTGGTGAGTAAAAATACTCACTTTGAACGGCTATGTGAAAGTTCTACGAGTTCCGAATGATTGTTGACGACAATATCACCAACTAGGTCTTTGGCGATACTTCCGATGAAGGGAGATGCGATCCAAATCCAAGGTTGAAGTTACTTGAGATGGAGATGAAGACTTAGAGGTGGTTTTGAAATTAGGGTTTGAGATGGAGAAGAAAATGGTGAGGGCTATTTTCTTGGTGAAGTGAAAAAGAGAAAAGAATTGTAAAGGAAAGTTTATATAGGATTTGATTTTTGTAAAGGAGGTGTAAATAAATAAATTGAGAGGGGTTTTGTGCAAATAGGGGAGGATGGGGGTGTCTCCCTTGGCCAATGGTGGCCGGCCATGGAAGAGAGAGAGAAGGAGAGAGGAAGAGGGGCATTAATGAGGAAGGGTGTGGAATTTTGGATATTTTGGAGGAGAAGATATTTTGGGAAGTTGGTGGAAGGAAAGAAGGAAAGAAAAAGGAAAAGAAAAAGGAAAAGAATTTGTAAAAGAAAAGATATTTTCTTAATTTTGAAAAATGAGAATATTGAAAACACTGATTCCCGGGTTTAAATCGAGAATGCGGAAAACATTTCGGAAAATACCGAAATCGTCCGAAATTCAAGTATCTCGAAACGACTCGTAACTTTTACCAAAAATCAATAATAATATATGGAGACGTATAGTGAAATCCGTTTGAAGAAATACTTTATAGTTTTAAAACTAAAATTCCCGGAATCAGTTAACTACCGACTCCGTTGGGATTTTCATAAATTCATAAAATCCTCAGAAAAAGAATATAAGTAAGAAATAATATTCTAAGAAATAATGTCTAAAGAACTTTCTAGAAATTCCAAACCATTTGTAAACTAAAAATCCTGGAATCGGTCAGCGGCACTGGCCGACACCGGTTTTGAAGAAATTCATTTTAATTCTAGAAAATTCCAGAAATTCACATAAAATCTAATATATTAGAAAATGATATTTGAAATGAAATTGGTCATATACGGGAAGTAAATCGAAAAATACGATCGAAAAACTGAATACGCAATTAAGTACGTATTCCGGGAACGGGGTATTACAATCTACCCACCTTACAAAAAATTGCGTCCTCGCAATTTCGCTAAGGGGTAAATTGAACACAAAGGGGACAAGGGTGAAATCAAAGGATCCGAAAAATCAAAACAAGAATAAGATGAACACAGAAAGAACCGGGATGAACAATGATAGAATGATAAGGGAAACATATTTAGAATGATAACCAATTCAAATACAAGATCTAGGGTAGTGATTACCATGATATCCCTAAGGCTCCTGTTCTGGATACTGGTCCTCCCACTCTGCTGCATCGCCTGAGGCCTCTACTGCCATGAGGTGAACTTGGCCTCTACCTTGGTCTGCTCTAGGCCTCAATCCCCTCTGCTGATGATCATACCGTTGGGGTGGAAGTGGAACTCGTCGATCAACAGGTTCAGGGTTCCTCCTTAGAGGCGGAGCTGGAAGTGCTGGGGCTGGATGTGCTGGTGCTGGAAGAGCTGGTCTGGCTGGTGTCATATGTCCAAACTTCCTGTGTGGGCAATCCCTTAGCATATGCCTCCCTGATCCACACACTACACACAATCCCTTAGCCACTCGACAATCGCTCTTATAATGTCCGGGTCTGTGGCAGTAATTGCATACAATCTGAGGAAGAGGAGATTGGAATGGTCTCTTCATCATCGGGCCATGGGTTGTCCCAACTGCATCTTCCTCATCCATCAACTCCAAAGGCCTCTTCTTGGCCTGGTTCCTCATCAAGTTCTCTTTCTTCTTCTCTAACCCACGCTCCACTTCTCGAGCTATGGTGAGAACTTCCGAATAAGTCTTCAGCTGTTGGGGCATCAAGAAAACTTGGATATCCATCTGTAGGCCCTGCTGGAATCTGCTCGCTCGCTTCTCCTCATCCGTTACCATGTACGGAGCAAAGCGACTAAGCCTCAGAAATTCCGCGGCATACTCATCCACGGACTTGTTCCACTGCTGGAGTCTAATGAACTGCTCCTCCATATCCTTCTGAGCAGTAGCAGGGAAGAACCTGCTGTAAAAACTCTTGGAGAACGTGTCCCAAGTGACAGGTCTCTCCAATCTGGCCTCCTCTGCAAGCCACCAAGTTCTGGCTATGTCTTTCAACTGAATCTTGGCAACCTCAACTTGGTTCTCCTTTGGAACACGGGCGGCGTTCAGTAGATCTGTAGTGTCCGTCAACCATTGCTCAGCATCCAATGGTTTCTCGCTTCCCGTGAATATAGCAGGCTGTAGTCTTCTGAAGTCCGATACATTCCCGGCCTCTGTTCCTTTGGAGCTGCCAACTCCTGCCGGAGAAGTTCTGTCTGCTGCTGCTGGTTCTCCATCATAGTTTGAATGACCCTTAGGATATCTACATTCTCTCCTGTGGGTCCATTCGATGCTGATCCAGAGTTGCTGCGACCCGATCTCCTCTCCATACTAGGATGGCTAAAGATAACTGGAAGGAGTTTGGAAAAATGGAAGGAGTTTAGAATATGAGGGATGGAATCAAGAATAACTAGACAAATCAAGAAGGACTAGATAACTTTGTACATTATAGTTGGCATTAGCAAATTTCTAAAATTTGCTACTTGGTTGTACTTTAGGTTTGAGAGCCTAAGCTCTGATACCAACCTGTAATGCCCCGATTCCACGGATACGGGGACGTCACTGCGACGTATATACGTAGGTCAGAAAATGCCCCCACGTATATACGCTAAGCATAAAAGTACAACAAGAATCAGAGTACAACACAAAGCGTGGTATATTCATATGCCAACCTAAAAGGTACATATACAAAGTCATCACAGTATGATAAACATCTACACATTACATGTGTCTTTTATCATAACAAGTCCAAAAGTAAAATATACAAGATGAACAACAAAATGCTCACGAGTAGGATGAAGATCCCGTGAGTCAAAAGAAGTCAGGCACAAGGAACTGGAGCTAGGATGCCTGCTCGCTAAGGAGAGCTCGATCTACGGTGGACAACTCCACTTCGACCCAGCTTCGAAATCTGAATATGCAAATCCAAGGAATCAAGACATAGAACAATATATGATCTACAGCCAATTGGCTAAGAGACATGAATAAGGGTTAGAACACAAGTGTGGTATATGAAGACACGTATGGTATAATCATCATGGTACAGGAAATCCAAGTAAAACTGGTTGTGTGCAAAAGTGATTGTATACGCTTAGGTCACGGTCCCATGAGACTAGTACATCGAAGGAATAATCCAAACAAGGAAACCCTCATATATATACCTTTTGTCTCATGCCACCGAATATCCAAGCGTATATAATCAGAGTTGCAATTCGTATGATAGTAACAGGAATACAGAACAGTAATGATCAGGGGTCCATAACACGTGTAACGGGAGTCATAACAGTAAAATATAACAGGAATCATCACAGGTACACATAACAGAAACTATAACAGGAAACATAACTGACATCTATTGTTATTATTACTCGTCTGACTCATATATCTCGGTATGTGTCCAGGTGTGCACCCCAACACACATACATCCATATATAAGCGAGTCGAGGGTTGTTAACGGAAGCAGATGGAGAACTGACAGAGCTTCTTATAGTGGTTCACATACACCGGGGACCAGTTTGTTGGTCCAACGGTTCCCACCACCTGGGACCGGTTTGGAGGCCCAAAGTCCCCCTATATGTACTCATGTGGGCCCTAAGTCCCACTATAGTCGTCCGCCATAATATATCATATCCATCACTATAAGCAAGGTATCATTCCGGCATCCATCACTTCCTCCCATACCCCATACAAGTTGTCCTTTTTATGATTTATAAACATAATTATCAGATTAAGGGAATGAGCAATATCATAACAGTAATACATAACAGTGATCAGTACATAACAGTAATCAGGTACTACATTCCATTTATCGTGATAATTATAAGAATCGGTGTATCATGCTTGGTGTCAAGAGATAGCATGATAAGTGGTGATGTATATCTAACAAGCAACCAAACATATCAAAGAATTGATAATAGTCAGGGTAAGTCATTGCCTAACCAGAGGGTCTAACAAGCCAGGTGATATACATGTGTTAAAAGGAAATCTGAAACTGGCAAGTCTAAAGGAATGACAGGAGTGACATATATCATGTAATAAGTTAAGGAGTGAGAATATATCCTAACATGTCATGATACCAGTTATAAAGCATGAACAGGAATAATATGTCACACATGTATCAACGATAAGATCCATTTTGGAAAAGAAATCAACTAAGTCAAACAGTCAGAATTAGTCGACTAAGTGGAAAGGTTAGTCGACTAATAAGGGTCCTAAGTCGACTAATGGTCTAGATGAGTCGACTAAAACTGGGTTTCAGAGAATTTGAATTCTGATTCAGGAAAAGTTAGTCGACTAGAGTTGTAAGGGCAGTCGACTAACAGGGAACCACTAGTCGACTAACGGATACTTAAGTCGACTAAGATGGGATACAGAGAGTTGAGTCGGTTTCAGGAGTCGACTAGGGTCAAGGGTGTAGTCGACTAGGGGTATCAAGTCGACTAGAAAATTTGGATAAGTCGACTAGAGCCGAGAGTTGGTGTTTTAGTTCAAGGAAAATTAGTCGACTAGGGGTCAAAATGTAGTCGACTAGGGGGGTCTAGTCGACTGGTGATATGGCTTAGTCGACTAAAACTGTGAAATTAGAAAGACTACGTTTCAACTAAGGTGGGTTAGTCGACTAGGCCCTAGGTTAAGTCGACTAATCGTGGAGAAAACAGAAAACAGAACAGAAATTTGATGGTTGTTTTGATGGCCAAAAAATGGGATTTTTATGACACAAGTGTACATGAATGATCATCATATGTACACAAAGAAGTAATCTAGTCTTGGTGAGTAAAAATACTCACTTTGAACGGCTATGTGAAAGTTCTACGAGTTCCGAATGATTGTTGACGACAATATCACCAACTAGGTCTTTGGCGATACTTCCGATGAAGGGAGATGCGATCCAAATCCAAGGTTGAAGTTACTTGAGATGGAGATGAAGACTTAGAGGTGGTTTTGAAATTAGGGTTTGAGATGGAGAAGAAAATGGTGAGGGCTATTTTCTTGGTGAAGTGAAAAAGAGAAAAGAATTGTAAAGGAAAGTTTATATAGGATTTGATTTTTGTAAAGGAGGTGTAAATAAATAAATTGAGAGGGGTTTTGTGCAAATAGGGGAGGATGGGGGTGTCTCCCTTGGCCAATGGTGGCCGGCCATGGAAGAGAGAGAGAAGGAGAGAGGAAGAGGGGCATTAATGAGGAAGGGTGTGGAATTTTGGATATTTTGGAGGAGAAGATATTTTGGGAAGTTGGTGGAAGGAAAGAAGGAAAGAAAAAGGAAAAAGAAAAAGGAAAAGAATTTGTAAAAGAAAAGATATTTTCTTAATTTTGAAAAATGAGAATATTGAAAACACTGATTCCCGGGTTTAAATCGAGAATGCGGAAAACATTTCGGAAAATACCGAAATCGTCCGAAATTCAAGTATCTCGGAACGACTCGTAACTTTTACCAAAAATCAATAATAATATATGGAGACGTATAGTGAAATCCGTTTGAAGAAATACTTTATAGTTTTAAAACTAAAATTCCCGGAATCAGTTAACTACCGACTCCGTTGGGATTTTCATAAATTCATAAAATCCTCAGAAAAAGAATATAAGTAAGAAATAATATTCTAAGAAATAATGTCTAAAGAACTTTCTAGAAATTCCAAACCATTTGTAAACTAAAAATCCTGGAATCGGTCAGCGGCACTGGCCGACACCGGTTTGAAGAAATTCATTTTAATTCTAGAAAATTCCAGAAATTCACATAAAATCTAATATATTAGAAAATGATATTTGAAATGAAATTGGTCATATACGGGAAGTAAATCGAAAAATACGATCGAAAAACTGAATACGCAATTAAGTACGTATTCCGGGAACGGGGTATTACACCCTGTCAGCTAGATCTTCATGATTTTGGATTTGATCTCCCTGGACTGACAGAATCTCCTCCTAAGGTCAATGGCTACTTGGTAGGCCTTTAATCACCCATTAAATGGTGATTTAAGATCTTCTTTATTGCACACTATGAACCTAGGATTGCACAAGCAAACCATTATTAGCAGAATTTTATATAAGATAAATGTGCAAATGTGATAAAAATTATGCAATATTAGAGACTAATCACACCCCCACACTTATCTTTTTGCTCCTCCCGAGCAAAATAAAAATAAGAGAATTATTACACTACTTTCGCAGGTGACGCGATTGCACTGAGCATGTGCAACAAGCCTTTAAACCTCTAGGTTTCTCCTGGAGGAGGAGTGTTGTCTCCTCTCCTGAGGTTTTCAGCAGATTGCACCCACAAAATCCAATAAATGAAGAAAAATATTAGTTGTCAGCAAACCTCTTTCAAGAAAAAGAACTTTCAATTATCTAAGTAAAAATAACTGAATGATGTAAGAATTAGGTTTAACCCTCATAAGTCATCCTATACTTTAGCCTTCATAAAAGAAGAAATTATGATTTTTCTTTGAATTTAGAAAGGATCTTGTACTTCTAACTTATTCTGTTATTTTGCTTTACATAGATATGCATAACGTGTAAGTGTGATGTGCTTGAGATTTTTTAACTCAACTTTAAATATCATTTAATTTTATTAATATATTTATTCTTGATTTCATTAGGCTTTCTATTTTACTCATGTAACACATATCAAACCGATGACTCCCAAACAAGATGATTTTAAGGCACCAGGTGGAAAAACACCCCTCAGGTCAAATATGCAAGTAGAGTAGGCCACGAAATCAAGATTTACTTATATATATATATAATATATATATATATATATATATATATATATATATATATATATATAGAGAGAGAGAGAGAGAGAGAGAGAGAAATATATATCAGCCGAGGCTGAGAGACCCTCTCAGCCTGCGGTGACGTGGCACGCAGTTAGCCACAGTAGAAAGGACGCCCCGCCTATTGAAACAGTTGAAATTACTAAATGCCCCTGCGGTAAAAGACAGTGGATCTGTATAGTTTATTATTTTTTTATATTTCTGACGGTAGTCAATATTGTCACAATTATCTTTTATAACTGCGACCAAACTGCGACCAATTTAATCAAATCACGAAACTAATTTGAATGCTTCTTTATTAATTTTTTGTTTACTAATTTGAAATTTACTGATTTTGAATATAGTCGCAGTTTACTTTTTTCACATGTAATGTATAAATTATTTTTTTTTTACATATTGAATGCGGACAAGGACTGTGACTATGATCGCAGTGCTTAACGAGAGCAAGTCTTGGACGGTTTTTTTTGCTTAGTTAAATGTAATAACGGTGACTAAGAACTGATACTATAATCGCAGTTTACGTATTATTTTATATATTTGTTCTTCACTGTGACTGTTGTCTCAGACGCCTGTAAACTATTAAATTTTTTTTACATATAGCATGCGGTCAAGGACTGCGACTATGGTCGCAGTACTCACGACAGTATTTTTTTGGATTAATTTTTTTCCTAAGTTAAATGTAATAACGATGACTAAGGATTGATACTATAGTCGTAGTTTACGCATGATTTATATATTTTCTCTTCACTGTAACTGTTGTCTCAGCCGCCTATAAACTACGAAGTAAGACTGCGATTATGGTCGCAGTGTTTAACGACAGCAGTCGCAGTTTTGTAATTTGTGATATACAGTGAAATATACTGATTTGAGAGGACTGCGATCATTTTCGCAGTATTATTTGTTTATATAGTTTAATTTTGGACTGCGACCATGGTAGCTGTTTTTAACTTTATTGAATGCAAAACGATCAAACTGTTTATGACTGGATAGCGACCATGGTCGCAGTTTCATTGTAATTATTATATGAGTACTGCGACCATTATCGCAGATAAGATGCAGAAATAATAACTATACGGTATACTTTATATGTATTTTAAAAATATGAAAGATTATTTTACAGATAGAAGTAAATTTTATTTATAACATAATATGATCAGAAAGAGACCTTACAAAAAAGATCATTAAAAGTTCTTAAAAGAAGACAAAATAACGTTGAATATCAGAAGATGAGGAAATGCTAATCCTCGTCGTCATCACCATCATAAGCAGATTCGTCGTCTTCACTCTCCTCGTCTTCCTGTTCATTACTTATTTCCTCATCATCTTCCTCTTTTTAAGGGTTTTTTTGTTCATCGATAAACTCCCATAATGGATCGTCTCTATAAAGCTCTTCGTCCGTTCCGTGTCGAGAAAGCGAGCCTCCAGCATCAGAGGACATGCTTTCATCAAGCATGTCTCTGTCAAGTGGCAGAGGAATAATTTCCTCCTCACTAAGCCCCATGAAAACTTCATCATCCTCATGAAGAAGAGGATCAGTTAAAATATTATTTGATGTAGTGAGATAGTCAAAAGGAGTGAAGTCCAGACTGGTATCAGATTCACTAGAATACCATGAAGAAAGAGGACCGGTGGGGGAATGATTGAAGTTGAAATCTGAGTGTTCAAAGGAAGAAGATGGGGAAGACATGATTCAAGAATGATTTATTTTCTGGAAGTTTTTGAAATCAAATTGAAAAGGAAGAGCAAAAATATAGTTTTTAGATATGAGATAATATATTAGTTACAAGCACTATAAAAAGGTCAATAATGTGAATGAACATGAATAGTAATAATAATTGTTATAGGTGACGGTTGAGTATTGGAAGAAGTGGTAAAAAAAAATTATATATTTAATTGAAGAGTTATGGCGGGAGAAGCCGAAGAGTTCCTTTTTTTCCAGAGGTTTACTGCGTGAAGTACAAATTAACTTTTTATAGAATATTTTTCCTATATCTTTAGATTATGTATGGTGCACATCTTTCCTTTATCGAGATTAATATTAGTGCATCTCTTTTTCCTAGACTGTTGTTGTATCATGGTAGATAGAATATTAATTACTTCATTTAATTCAGTCTAATTAATATAGTATTTTATAAGATGTGATATACGCGAACTGATCTCAGGCTCGCATGTCTAATCAACTTTGTAAAATTATCAAAAATCTGTTATATAAGGCATGCGAAAAAAGATTGCGACTTTGGTCGCAGTGCTGAAAAAAAATTGCGACTTTAGTCGCTGTTCTGAACGAGGTCGCAGTGCTGAACGATAGCATGTTTCGTATGTTATTTTTATGCGAATAAGGAATGCGACTAGGGTCGCAGACGTGATATAAAATTGATTTCATTTTTCTATTCATTTCAGTTTCTTTTATTAAACATATATGAGTTGAAAATACCACGAAATAAAATAATATAAAAAATTAAATAAAAAACAATAGTTTTTTACGTTTCAAACATGTTTTTTACTTTTCAATGGTGCAGTTTATTTCACATTATCTTGTTCCAAATTTTTTCTATTATATTTTGATGTAGTAGAATTAGGAATTTTATAACTGTAGATATATTCAACTAAAAATTCTTTAGGTAAATTTTGTTTGTGGATGAGTTTCTGCTAGTTTAGAAGTAAAAAAGGGGTATTTTTGTCAATTTGATTCAGGATTCTTTAGGTGGGATTTTTTTGATTTTTTTGGCGCCCACACTTTGCGACCGATATGTGACATATATTCAGCCACATCACCGCCGGCTGAGAAACTCTCTCAGCCGTCGGCTGAGGTACAGTAACCTCATATATATATATATATATATATATATATATATATATATATATATATATATATATATTGGCGTGAGTAATCATGCTTCTTGAGCACAATTAGCCAGCTTTTTTTTTAATTCAGAGTTGTGTCTCTAAATCCCAAGCATGTGTGTGTGGTTTATGCATATTTCACTAAGGCTAAATAAAAGATATGAGTTATTTTCCTTGTTCCTCCCAACTCTTAGTCAAATCAATATTTCATTTTTATTTAGGTTAAAATAAAGATTCCTTAATAAGGTTCCCTTCATTCCTACAACCTTTTGGTATTTTTATAAAGAGTATGAAAATTCTTTTTTTCGTTCTGGAGATTTTTTTAAAATAAAATGAAAAAGAAAAAGTGTTAGCACCCCTCACACCTATCTAATGAATTATCCTCAATGAATGTCATGTAAATGCAAATGCAAGAAATAGGGGGAAGAAATGATGTCACCGTCTCCGTCGAATCGGGCTGGCAAAGTGCGAATAGGCTAAGGGAGAGAGTAAAAATAGGGATAGAAAAAGAAATGTCAAAAAAAAGTATGGACAGGTATATAAGAGGTGAGCATATAAATAATAAGTAAAAAAAAACCATTTTTTTGAATGGTGTGTGGATGGCTATGGTCAGGTGTATAACGGATTGAAAAGACTCAGCACAATTTCAGCCTATGACACAGGCTCCGTGATCAAAAATGGCTTTAGTCTTTGCCCATTCATTTTGAATTCCGTATAACTCTTAGGATCGACAATAACCACAGCACTGTGTGGGAAAACGGTGCGCATAATGAATGGTCCAGACCAACGAGTCTTCAGCTTCCTCGCGAAAATGTGAAGCCTCGAGTTGTACAGCAGAACCTTGCTCCTGGGGCAAAGTTGTTCCGGTGGATGATCTGGTCATGAAAAATTTTAGTTTTGCTTTTTGTAATCCGCGCGTTCTCGTAAGCCTCATTCCGTATCTCCTCTAACTCTGAGATCTGCAATCTTCTTAGTTCACCGACTTTGGTTAGATCAAAATTGAGTTGCTTAATAGCCCATAGGGCTCGGTGTTCTAACTTAACTGGAAGATGACAGGCTTTTTCAAATACGTCTATAAGAAAACATCCCAAAGACCGTCTTAAAAGCATTTCGGTAAGCCCATAACGCATCATTTAGCTTGACCGACCATTCCTTTTGGTTTTATCCAACAGTCTTTTCCAAAATGAGCTTGATTTGGCGATTGGTCACTTCTACTTGCCCATTTGTTTGGGGGTGATACGGAGTGGATAACTTGTGATTGATAGAATATTTCCGCATCAAATCTTTAAAAACTCTATTGCAAAAATGTGATCCATTATCACTAATTATCGCTCTGGGGGTGCCAAAACGGGAGAAGATATTTTCTTTGAGAAATTTGACAACCACTTTGTTGTCATTGGTCCTAGTAGGCACAACTTCTACCCATTTAGAGACGCAATCCACTGCAACCAAGATGAACTGATTGCCGAAGGAATTTGGGAATGGTCCCATGAAGTCGATACCCCAAACATCAAAAATTTCAACTTCGAGAATCGGGTTTAGGGGCATCATGTCTCTTCTTGATATTTTCCCAATCTTCTAACAATTTGCACATGACTTGCAAAAGTGGAATGAATCTTTGAACAAAGTGTGCCAGTAAAACCCACTTTGTAAAACTTACTCTGCAGTCTTGCGGGGACCGAAGTGTCCATCGCATAAAAGTTCATGGCAAAAGCTAAGCACACTCCTCTGTTCTTCCTCTGGTATGCATCATCGAATAATCTGGTCGGGACAATACTTAAAAAGATACGACTCTTCCCAGAAGAAGTACCATACTTGGGCAAAGAAATGACATTGGTCTTGCTTTGTCCAGTCAGCGGGTAATTATCCAGTGGCCAGGTAATTGACTATGTTCGCATACTATGGTTCCTTAAAAATGGCCAGGATGTGTTCATCTGGGAAATCCTCATTGATCGGAGTTTGTATCTCAGTGCATTTAGAATTCGTGATAGATGATCAGCTACCACATTTTCTATACCTCGTTTATCCCGAATTTCTAGGTCAAATTCTTGAAGTAAAAGGATCCACCGAATCAATCAGGCTTTTGCTTCTTTCTTGGTCATGAGGTATTTCAATGCCGATGATCCGTGAAAATCACCGTCTTTGATCCTAACAAGTATGGCTAGAACTTTTTAACGTAAAGACAATGACCAAGAATTCCATCTCGGTCATTGTATAATTCTGTTGGGTGTCATTCAGGGTCCTACTCGAGTAGTAGATCACGTGGTGCCTATTGTCGATGCGCTGTCTAAGAATAGCGCCGATAGCAAAATCAGAGGCATCGCACATGATTTCAAATGGTTGTTCCCAATCTGGAGCAGAAATAATGGGCGCAGATACAAGGTCCTGCTTGAGCTTCTTCCATGAATTGAAACATACTTCGTTAAAATCAAAGGGCACATCCTTTGCGAGCAGGTTCGTTAAGGACCTAGCGATCTTGCTAAAGTCCTTAATGAACCGTCAGTAGAACCAGCATGCCCTAGAAAGGTTCTGATATCCTTGATGCTTTTGGGTGGTGGAAGCTTAGCAATCACTTCTACTTTTGCCTTGTCCACTTCAATTCCTCTCCTAGAAATCTCATGGCCTAAGATAATCCCCTATGTCACCATGAAGTAACATTTCTCCCAGTTCAAGGTTAGATTCTTCTCCTTGCATCTTTACAGAACTAACTCTAGATGATGAAGACATTGATCAAATGAATCTCCGTAGATAGAGAAGTCATCCATGAAAATCTCAAGAAAACGTTCCACCATGTCGGAGAACAAACTGAGCATGCACCGTTGGAATGTCGCGGGAGCGTTGCACAATCCAAAGGGCATGCGTCAGTAAGAGAAGGTTCCGAAAGGGCAGGTGAACGTAGTCTTCTCCTGGTCTTTCGTAGCAATGGGGATCTGATTGTATCCCGAGTACCCATCTAGGAAATAATAGTACTCATGTCCAGCCAATTATTCAAGCATTTGGTCGATGAAGGGTAGCGGGAAGTGGTCTTTACGAGTGGCCGCATTCAACTTTCTATAGTCAATACAAACACAAACCTTGGTAGGCAGTCTTGTTTGTACCAACTCTTTCTGCTCATTCTCAACCACCATAAAACCAGCTTTCTTGGGGACCGCATGAACCGGACTAACCCATTGACTATCAGAAATGGGATAAATGATCCCATTGTCTAATAATTTCAAATTTCTATTTTTACATCCTCTTGCATGAGTGGGTTAAGCCTGCGCTGGGGATCCCTCCTGGGAGTTGCTTCATCAGTTAAATGGATTCTATGTTGAACTATTGCTGGACTTATCCCTTTGATATCTTTCACGGTCCATCCAATGGCTTCCCTATGTCTCTTCAGAATAGACATCAAGCTGTCCTTTTGTTTCTCAGTCAGATGGGATGTTATGATGACTGGCAGGGTTTCTCTTCCGCACAAGTAGGCGTACTTAAGGTGTTCAATAAGGCTTTTAACTTTAGGGAAGGTGTTGATTCATTGGAGGTGATATCTAGAATTTCGGTCCTGGAATGGGGTACACTTGGGCTTGACGCCCAGTCCACTGCCGAATCTACGATCTATTCTCGATTAAAATCCTCAGACTCCAGTTCAAACTCTGCCTCTGTTTCTATCTCCATGCTTTCTTCATACTCACTGGTCATATTTTCAATGGAATTGACCTCAAAAGTTTGATCATTTATATCCCTGGGTTGTCTTCCAAGATTGAAGACATTGACTTCCTTCGTCATATCTCCAAAAGTCAATCGCATGGACCCATTCCTACAGTTGATTATGGCATTGGCTATAGCAAGAAATGGGCGCCCTAAGATGACTGGAGTTTGAGACCGTGGATTTGACACAGGTTGGGTCTCAAACACAATGAAGTCAACGGGGTAGATGAAATCCCCGACCAGATAAGGACATCCGTGATTTCTCCCTTGGGAATTTTTACAGATCGATCTACTAACTGAATGGTGACACGAGTTGGACTCAGTTCGTCCAACCCAAGTTGCTGGTATACTGAGAGAGGTAGCAAGTTGATACTTGCTCCTGTTGGCCCAAAAGGTTACACTCTCCATTTATTGAGTTTTGATGATGACAAACCAAATTAGTGCTATTTGGTACTAATGAGTTTGTTTAAGATAAGTTTCAGGTTAGTATCATGTTTGGAGACCATTTGCTTAGCTATTGCATGAACTTCTAAGTTCCACAAAGCAAGGAAGGCATATTGCACATCAAGGAAGGATCATAGAAGAGAAGGCTCTAGCAAAGCATAGTATGGCTCAAGACTTGAAGATTGCTCAACAAGATTTGTTTTTAGTTTTATAGGTTTAGAATTTTGTTAAAGAATGATGGATAGGTTTGAAGCTCAATCACACACGTTTTTGCGCACATATTGTTTCTAAGATGATTTTCTATAAAATGTACAAAAATATTTTGATACAAAATCCTCTGCCTACAAATCAATTTTTATGTTTTATACTTAGTACTATTTAAAGATATTTTTCATAAAAATCAAAGTCTTTTCAAAATTGTGTTTTAACCTTAACTTTTGACCTGAGCCGGTCGACCGCACCAGTCGACCGTGCCTGTGTCAGTCTTGTCCGGTCGACCGGACAAGTCGACCGTGGTTCTGGCAGATGCACGTATCAGTGTGCATGTTTGCCGGTCGATCGGGCGGTCGACCGACTGTAAGCCAGTTTGCTCTCGGGTTTCTTGGGTCGACCGGGCGGTCGACCGCTGGCCTGTAACGGTCAGATTTTTGAGTAGGCGGTCGACCGACCGGTCGACCGGACTAGCCGTTGAACAGTAAACGGCTATTTTCTGGGCTGTTTTAAATTTGTCTTTTTGTGTTTAAAATTAGTTTAAGGGATATATTTCAAACTTATACTCTCTGATTAATCCTAATTATGTTTTATCCCTAAACCCTAGCCCTCTCCTATAAATAGGGGTGTTTGGGGAGAGATTGTTTACAACAATTAATTACAAGAGAAAAATTCCAAAAGTTTCCAAGTTTAAGGCTTTCAAAAGATCTTAGTTTTTGTGCTGAAATTCTCTCATTCTCTGAAGTGTTTTTCAAAAGAATTCTCTGATTTCATTTTCTTTTCTCCTTGCACACAAGAGCTTCATTCCTACTCATTGTTCTCTAAGGACCTTTTGTAAGGGAAGAGACTTTTGAAAGAGAGAGTTTGTGGTCTTTTGACTACTCAGAAATTGCTTGTACTTGAGATTGTGGAGTGGGGTACTCCGGTGTAATTGTGATTTCTTTGTGATAGTGGAAGTAGCTAGAATCCTTCTGGGGAAGGCGGGGAGTAGAGCTGGGTGCTCGAACCTCGATAACATATCCATGTGTTTGTGTTTGGTTTACATTCTTGCACTCCTTACTTTACTTTACTTGCACTTATTACTTGCTTATCATCATCATTGCTATATTTACTTGCTTTCATTCATCTTGTGAATCTTGTTGGGTGATTGTTACATCTTAATTTTTAATTTGTCCATTGATTAGCATTATCACCTATTCACCCCCCTCTAGGTGATTTTCAATATGTATGCTTGCATTTCAAAGAATATCAATTCCATTGGTATCTATTTTCCATACATATATATGTTTGTGTTTATGCTAGTGCTTGAGTTTCAATTTTGTTTAAATTGATTAATTTTAAATTGGTATCAAGACTATGCATGATTTTAGTTTGTATTTCATAAAGGGGGAGAAAATTTGTGTTTAGACATTCAAAATTTATTATGTCTAATTTGAATTGGTATCTAAAAATTGTTTTTTTTTCAGCTCCCAGGTCAAGGAGTGCTCTGCTAATTTCTGTTTGTCCTATGGTGCAGGAAATTATGGGACATCCGGGATCTTTGTATTTCACCAGATTGGGACCAGATAGAATTTCGCTTATGTTGGTTGCCAAGAACACTTTCTTGGGTACATTTGTCTTTCTCTTCTTTGTACACATATCCTTAAGAAATTTGGCATAGGATGAGACTTATTGGATAGCGTCAAGAAGAGGCACATTCAGTTTGACCTGGTTTAACATCTCAAGTATCTTATCCATGTGCATGTTCTTATTATTGTTCCTAAGCCTTTTGGGAAGGGTGCTCAGGCTTATGAACTTGTTCAGCAGCAGTGTCTTTGTCAAACGCGTGTGGCAGATGTGAAACCAGGAGTAGGATCAATGTGAGTGAGATTTTTCTGCTGGTAGACTTAATTGTCCACCTTCTTTCCAGATTGAAGTGTGTGAACAGCATTACACTGGTTGATTGAAGGATCCTAAATTTCATACGCTTGATTGGAGTTCTTAGGGTTAACTAGCAGCTGATTAGGTAAAGTACCCTTTGGTCTTTCATTTAGAGAATTAGCCAATTGACTTATTTGCATTTCCAATCTCGATATGGCCTGTGAATGGTTGCTCAATGTTTGTCCCTGATTTTGCATGAAGGCGGCTTGGGACTTCATAAAAGCTTCCATGCTCTTCGCCAATTTACTGAATTTGTTTTCCATTGGTGAACTTTGGAAGGAGGAAGATGGAGCTTGACTGGGAAAATTTGTTGGATGAGTGAGATCATGAAAATTATTGGAAAAGTTTAGCCTGGGAGAATTGTTCTGGGCCCAAGAGAAATTTGGGTGATTTCTCCAACCGGGATTATACGTTTACGAGTAAGGATTATGCGGCGGCCGTAAGTAGGCTGCGTTCATGTGTTCTGGCGGTACTTTGTGAGTCTGAAAAATAGGACACTCTTCAAAGACATGGATCGGTGCCTGACAGTATGAACAACCGGATTGTGAATAAGTGGTGGGTTGATTTGGTTGACATTGGCTGGCTCTTTTGTTTTTAGAACCTCTATTCTCCTCATAAGGGTACAATCTTAGCTTCTGCAGCTATGGATGATTCTAAGGATAAGAGCCCTCCTTTTGAAGCTATGGACTGTGAATTTCTTGGTTTTTTCGAGGCTGGCTCCCATTGCAGGATTTTTTCAGCAAAATCCTCAAACAAATCCCAACCCTAATTTTCATCCTTTTGCAAGAACCCCCCCTGACGCATGGTTTCTAACAGGGTCTTCGTTTGATAATCCAAACCATCATAAAAAATCTGGCACTGGCGCCATTTCACTACTCCGTGATGAGGGCACTGAGCTAGGAGATCTTTGAATCGTTCAAAGTATCTCCAGAATGGTTCGCTCGATTCTTGCCTAAACTGCATGATATTCTTTCTGATGAGGGTAGTCTTGTGAATTGGGTAGAATTTCTTCAAGAAGGCCTTGACAAAATCATCGCATGTTGTAACTGAATCTACCACCAAACTATACAACCGTTTCTTAGCTAGGTCCTTTAGGGAAAAGGGGATGAAACGTAACCTAACGGCATCGTCTCCTAGCTGGGGAATGCGCATCATGAGGCATACTTCTTCAAATTCCCTAACAACGAAATATGCATCTTCCAATTCTAATCCATGAAATTTGGGAAGAGTGTTGATTAGTTGGGGCTTTAACTCGAAGTTATTAACGTTCGCTTCAGGAAGTTTTATGCAAGATGGAAGTGAGGTTCTGATCGGGTAAAACCTATCCTGTAGCAATGCCATCACCGGTTTTGGATGCAAGGGTAGAGAAGTGTTTCTGCTTAATCTTGAAGTTACAGGGTCTCTAATCCACTCTTGCATGCAGCACACACCACAAACAACATACAAACAATAAAACAATCGAAAAGAATAAACAACAAACAAAAGAAAGAAAAACAACCACAAAGTCTTAGTCTAAGGTACCTGGACCTAGACGACTCCTAACTGGTCGATTCTCCGAGGGAGGTTGTTGCAGGAACTCAACTACCAGCTAATCGGCCAGGAAAGGGCAAAACTCAGTGGGAGGTATCCGAGCATAAGCCACGGGCCTTAATTATGCCAAACCACAGAGCTTTCGAGGCTTAACCTCTCAATCCACTTTCCTTAGACACCAATTTTGCAGGAGTATAGTTCATACAATTTTCACCCTCGGTTAATCTCTTAGTGAGTCTGAGATGTCCCTAGGGCCAACATCTATCAAATTTTAGTTAAGGCATTGGTTGTGTGAGTGCACTTGGAGATAGTTTTTGCACTAAGGAAGGGGGATAAAATCCCCACCTTATCTTATTTATTTGGGTTTTGCCCTTAATGTCAATTGTGCAAGTGTACAGTATATTCATAATAAGGTAACACTCAAAGCGATAAATCACTCCAAAATATTGGTCCTATTCTATATGAATGCATACGTACCTTTTCTCTAGCACTCAACAGAAATTGAAATGAATTGAAATAGACACGTGCCCTAAATGCAAGAGTCTAATTCAAATTTTAATTTAGTAAGAAATGGATTTCTGTTAAGTTTATTACGCATGTATAAAGTGAAGCATGCAAGGGAACTAAAAAAATTTGAGAAAGCAATTTGAGCAATTTTCAGCAACCCTGCAGAAGAGCTTCTGTTAGTACTTCAATCGGAAAAATTCGCTTTCACACGAATTTTCCGAGGGCAAATGTATTCCTTGTGCAATGTCTTTGGCCACCACCCTTGCTTCATGTTGTAGTTAGCTTCTTGGTACTTCTCCTACACACAAAAATAAAGAAAAATATTTAGTATTGAACAATAAAGTCGTTCCCTCTCCGGCAACGGCGTCAAAATTTGATCTGCAAAAAGCATGCTCAAATATAAGTAAAGGAGTGTGGGTTGATGTTACTGCTTTTGTGATTCTTCCGAAGTAGCAATGTGGCTCTACGGGATCCACAAGGAGGGAGATCGATGGAAGCTTTGATGCGGCTTCGTTGTTTAAAGTAAAGAGAAAGATCTTTGTTTCAAATAAAGAATTGAAATGAAAACAAGTATTGTTTCAAGAATTGTTTGAATTGGTTTGTTGGTTTGTAAAAGTAGATTTTCTTAATGGTAAAAACGCATGGCTAACTTTCTACTAAGTGCTCACACTAATCTCTAAATTCTTGAAGATGTAGCCTCACGATGGATCATAGGCAAGCATAACCCTTATGCATAGGAACTATTCACATGGAAATCGAGTGAAAGTTCTTCCTTTAACTTAGCTTTACACGGCAAAAACTTGAACATTCCCTTATCAAGATCCAATAGAAGGTGAGAATAAGGGAAGAAACAAGTGCACTAATGGTATCGGCAAAGTTAAAAGGAATATTTCTAACTTACAAAAGCAAGTCAAGTTTACAATCCATAGATCATCAAAAGCCTGTTAAGCATGAAATATAAGAAAGCTAATACTTGTAGGTAAGTTAGAGTTAGAACCCTCGTCTTAAGATGTCATAGCTCTCATTTGCACAACGCTTGTTTGACACTATTGACTCATTTGGATTATCAATCAAGTTATTAGAGATTTGTGGGTTAGTACTTAGTTAGCCATGCAATGAAAGAGTTAGTTAGACATGGTAGTAAAAGAAACAACAAGAGAGAAGTAAAAAAGAAAGAGTATTACACTAAAACAAGGATGTAGAAGCAAATGAAAACACAAGTAAATAAAAAGAAGAAAGAGAAGTAATTACTTGTATAAGCCTTCACCCTTCAAATTCAACTTTTACACACACTCTCTCTTTCACTCTAAGGGCTAAACTAACTAGAAGAAGAAAACTTAAAACAACTAAAACTCCAAGAAATAAAAAAACAACAACTCCTAAAGCTCTGGATATCTCCTCTGTTGAACCCCAAGGGGGGTATTTATAAGCACCATGGGAAAGAGGGCCAGGGGGACAACCCTTGGCCCAAAGCATGGGCGCGGCCGCGCCCATATGGCCGCGGGCGGCGCGCGCAGTCTGTTCTGTCCCCTGTCAGTTGGATCTTCTAGATTTTAGATTTAATCTCCCTGGACTGACATAATCTCCTCCAAGGTCAATGGCTACTTGGTAGGCCTTTAATCACCCATTAAATGGTGATTTAGGATCTTCTTCTTCATTGCACACCATGAACCTAGGATTGCCCAAGCAAACCATTATTAGTAGAATTTTATATAAGATAAATGTGCAGATGTGATAAAAATTATGCAATATTAGAGACTAATCAGGTGTAAATGACCCAGTTTAATTGTTGTCGGTTATAGCAGAAATGCGGATCTCACGTTGAACGTAGATCTCGCATTGTAGTTGGAATACGAAGCTCCCAGGCTCGCCTTGCTGTTGAAATGCAGAGCTTCACAAGCTTGTATTTTGAAGTTGAAATGCGATCTTGATCGAAGTCTGCATTTGAATAAGTGATGTGACCTTCATGTTTAATGAAGAAACGCGAAGTCTACATTTGGGGTTGAAATGCGACCCTTGATTGAGGTCCGCATTTGAAAAAAGTAGCGTGATCTTCACGTTAAATGAAGGAACACTAAGTCTGTGTTTGGGTTGAAACGCAAAACTTGCATTTGGTATGAGGCTCGCGTTTGGAGACTTTGTCTTCAGTATTTTAGACAATGTACAGAACCCCTTCCAAAGTTTTTAAAATCTCATGGTTGACTAGGAAGAATTTTAGAATACTTTAGATTTCATGTTGATTTGGACCTCGTAATTATACTGGCAATCTCTTGAAGTATCACTAGCTCGATCCTGTCTGGATTCTGGTCTTCGTAAGTGTACTGTTGAACTACTTAAAGCCCCAGGGAGGATCACTGTAAGTATCCAATAATGTTGTCTAGAACTTTTCTGAGCTTTGATATGCTTATCGGTGTATTATAGATTCGGTTGAATTGTGGACTTCTTTTGTGACTGTACTATCAAAATTTGTATCACATGTGTCTTCTTTTTGTTTGAAAATCAGACAGACCAAAATGATCAATATTGAATTGTAGATTAACAACTAATTTAGCAGTTGAAAGCTAGATTTTAAGCCAAATTCAATATTTCCATTAAGGAAGTCAAGTAGGCAAGAGAGGTATGGTTTTAACCATGTTTCTCATTTTTCATCAAGAAAATTAAGAAGATTACTGTTAGAGGTGTGATTTTTGACATGACAGTGAATTATTTTGTGATTTGAGCAAATTTAACTAACTTATTATTCTGTTGGAAGAAGTTGATAAGTACAAAAAATCTTACTGTCAGAGATGTGATTTTAACATGACATGGACTTATTTATTGTTAGAAGTGTGATGTTTAACATAATAGTGATTAGATTTGCGATTTGAGTAAATTTAGAGGACCTGTCATTATATTGAAGAGAATGATAAGTAAAGTTTGATCTGCAGGGGATCTATTGAAGTCTTACTGTCAGAAGAATAATATTAACATGATAAGTTTGATGTATAATTCATTTCATTGAAAAAATAAAAATAGATTTTTGTAAACCTACAATTTCATGGAAGGGAATTGGTAAGAGTTTTAGTGGGATTGGTGGGATTAACTCCTCTAGAATTTTTAACAACTCCCCAGCAATCAACAAATTTGGTATACTTTTACCAACTACCTTTTGAGTTAGACTGGCCATGCCATTTTCCTCAGCATGATGAGTTGTCAAGGATTTTTCATTGGGCTTAAAAGCTAACGTATTCCACTATCCTTAGCCGTTGGAGGCATTGTATTGCTATATCACCTTAAGTGATTTTTGGTATGGAGTAGCATGTGATGTACTTTTAGGGTTTTTATTCCATAGATAACCTCTAGAATCTCACTGGAGATTAAAGAAGTAAGTATAAACTCTATGGGGAATTGTCAGGAAATTAGCATTTTTTGTGGGATATCTCCCATCTCTTCCCATAATCAAGACCTTAGTTCTTGACCAATTGTCGTCAAACCTTGATATGAATGTGAAAACACTGGAAATGTTATATAAAAATGCATCACGAATCTTCTTCAATGAGTTTGGCTTGATAAGTCATCAGATAAACTCATTCAATCAGTTTACAGGCTGCGTCACGAGTCTTCTTCAATGAGTTTGGCTTGATAACTCATCAGATAAACTCATTCAATCAGTTTGTAGGCTGCATCACGAGCCTTCTTTAATGAGTACAGCTTGATAAGTCATCAGATAAACTCATTTAGTCAGATTGTAGGCTGCAGGGACTATTTGATTGAAATAGTTGTGAAGCCAAGCTACGATCCACCTAAAGGGAAAAGAGATGGTTGGAGACATGCCACCATTACATATGGAACAGTCAGGTTAGAAAAGCCATTCTTTTGGATCGAAAGGAACAATCGAGAAGAAGAGTGCCTAAAACTGTTGTCTAAGTATGCTCGACTTCAAAATATGACCTATTATTTCAAATTGAAATTGAAAGTAAAGATGCAGGTCTATATACTAGATAAGACTGACAAGGCTAAAACCTATATCTGTAAAAAGGTATTGAGTGATCACAAGAAGGAGATTGTCATAGGAAGCTTGCTTATGATGATGAAATCAAAGCAATACTGGCGGGTCTTGCGAGAATCATCAAAGGTGATTATTAGCATAATAATTCTGTGGGAGAGGGAATTTACAGTTGTTGAACACCGATGACACTTTTATCTTCTTTATTTCTTCAATACTACAATCATGCACATGTTTTCTCCAAATTTGTCGAGTTCGATGTCATTACATCTCTTCAATTTTGACACCATGCATTGTGGTCTCCAAGATTTGTCTGGCTCGATGTCAATACATCTCTTCAATATTGACATCATGCATCAAGGTCTCTCAAATTCATCTGGGTCGATGTCAGTAAGATGTGATGCAATTATTTGAGGGGGCACGCTCTTCTTTGGTGCTCTACCAAACATCTTAGATTCCAAACCCTAATCTGGCCGATCAACCAGAGTATTTATTTAATCATAAGTATGGTGTTAACTTGATCATGGATAGTACCTTTTTAGAAATTTGCCATTGATCGGCATCATGAGTGTGTCGCCATTTGAATTTGTGCGACGATATGCTCCATTTGAGTAGACCGACTCTACTATAAAAGGTCCCTCCTGTTTAGGCTAGAATTTGCCTTTGATCTTATGTGTCATGACCATGGATCGTCTGATAGCTAAGACAAGCCTTTCTTAAGATATGTTCTTTGACTTTCTTGTTGAAGGCTCTGGAAATTCAAGCTTGATGAGCTCGATTTGTTATTGAGTTTGCAGGCGTTTATCATCCAAAACTTCTAACTTTTGGAGGCGCAGTCAATACTTATTCTTGTTCATCATCTCTGTTGCTAGGGCAATATGCAGAGATAGAATCTGAATCTCTAGTAGAAGTATAACTTCACATTCATACACCAAGAAAAATAGTGTAGCCTTTGTTGGGATTCTCACCGTTGTGCGGGAAGCCCAAAGGTATTCAACAAACTCTCGTCCCAGTCCCATTGACTTTTTGAGATAAACTTCTTGAGAAGTTTTCCTATGGTCTTATTAAAGGCTTCTGCAAAATCATTGGCAATTGGATAATATGTCATTGAAGACACGCTCAAAATTCTGAATTTATTAAGGAATTTTTGGAAAGCTTGACTGATAACGTTATTATGGACAATTCGTCAAGGTATGCCGAAGCGGTATATTACGTGATGTTTGATAAACTTGGTCACGCCAGACATCTTTATTCTTTTAGAGGGATAGCTTTTGTCCATTTTGAGAACTAGTCGGTTATAGTTAAGATAAAATAATGTCCTTTGGATGTTGGTGGGCTGATGGGTCTGATAATGTCCATTGCCCACATCTCAAACGACCATGAAGATGACATTAGATGAAGATGTCTTGATGCTTGATGGATGAAATCATCATGAATCTGACAAGCGTGACACCATCTAGCGTAGGCTGTAGCGTCAGAAATTATCTTCGGCAAGTAGTAGCCAAGTATTCAGAGTCATTCCTGTAATTTAGGTCATGGTTGTTGAGCCCCGCACATACCACCTTGAGCTTTTCTGAGTGCCTCCCATGCCTATTTGTGTGAAAGACAATGGAGTAGGATTTCATCACACGATCGACGATATAATATTCTGTGATCGCATTGTAACATAATCGAGAAGCTTTCATTTTGATTGCAGTCGCCTCTTTAGGATCGTCAGGCAGTATCTCAATCAGATAAAGTTAATGAATAGGAATAGCCAATCCCTAGGTTATAGACTTGTTGAAGTCTCAAGTACCTCTTTTAACTTGAAGATCTTCTTTTGGAAACTTACTGTCTTCAAGGGCGAACTTTAGGCAGTACAAATCACGACTATGGACAAGTACTTCCTCTGTCACTCCAACTGGTAGAGCCAGTGAAGCAGCAAGTGATGCAAGTGCATCTGCATGTGCATTCTATTGTCCAGGAACATGGTTGATGTAGAAGCTTTTGAATTCCTCAGCTATGTTGATAGTCGTGTTGTAGTAGTGTACTATGTCTTCATGTCGGACTTCGTACTCTCCTCAAACTTGGTTAATGATGAGTTTTAAATCACCATACGCTTTGAGATGCTTGACACCAATCTCTTATGTGAGTTTGCATCCTGATTATTAGAGCGTTATATTATTCAACATTATTGGAACATAGCTCCATTTACGAAAATGTGCGAGGAATTACGTAGTTTTGTGGAGACACAACTACTACCCCCACTCTTGCTACAATATTTCCTTTAGGACCCGTTCTTGAGGCACCATCGAAGAATAATTACCAGACTTGTTCTTCGAATGATGTTTGGGTTATGCAAATTTCAGCGATCTCATCTGGAAGATCTTCATAAAGTTTGATGGATCTTGAAACTGGATGTTCAGTCAAGAAATCTGCCACGGCTTGACCTTTCACAGCCTCATCGAGAGAAGAATATCCTATTTTGCCAATCTGTTGTTTAATGATGATGGTCTTGTCATAAGTAAATGCAGAGGATTGAAAGACGACATAAATGAGTTGGCCCACAAGATAGCATCGCATCTTCTGGATGGTAAAGACTAAAGCTAGACACTCTTTTTTGATCAGATTGTAACGGTGTTCAGCCCCGATCATGGTTTTGCTCAAGTAGTAAATTGCATGATTATGTCCCTGGTCATTATTCGAGGATAGCAAAGCTCCCAAAGAATGATCCATATCTCTAACATATATCAGGAAGGGTTTCCCTGATACAAGAACAAGCGGGTGCGTGAGGTACTCTTTGATTTCCTCAAATGCTTGCCGGCGAGCACTGTCCCAGGTGAATGAAACCCCTTTCTTCATCAATTTGGTGAAGGGTTGGCAGCATCCTGAGAGATTTGAAATAAATCTTTGGATGTATATCAATTGTCCTTGTAATACTTTAAGTTCTTTAAGATTTTTCGAAGGGTGTATCCCTGGATGGCGCGATTCATTTCTGGGTCGAGGTGGATTCTTTAGATGTCATAACAAATCCAAGAAACTTGTCACTGGCCACCCTCAGGAAAGATTTGGTTGGATTCATTTTCAATTGATGTTCACGCATGATTTCGAATACTTTCTTCAGATCTGCAAAATGATCACCTTTGTTGCTGCTTTTCACTACAATATCATCGACGTAGCATTCTACTATCTCATGTATATGCTTATGGAAGATTGTATTCATGATGCCTTGATATGTGCCCCTGCATTCTTCAATCCGAAGGGCATCACGGTCTAGCAGTACACCCCTAGTGGTGTTCTAAAGGATGTGTGCTTCTCATCGTCGGGATACATCTTAATTTGATTGTATTTAGAAAATTCATCCATAAAAGACATCCTCTTGAATCTGGACGGGTTGTCAATCATGACATCCATGATCGAAAGAGGGAACTCATCTTTGAGATAAGTCGCATTTTGATCATGAAAGTCGATGCAAATTCGAATCTTTCCGTTGTTCTTGAGGACGGGAATGATGTTGGCTACTCAGTCAGGGTATTGCTCCTTCCTAATAAAACTAGATTCTATGAACTTTTTAACTTTCAATTTGATTGCCTCCATAATCTCTAGAGGGAATCGCTGTTGTTGCTGCTTGTCTGATTCCATGTCCGGATTGATGTTGAGGTGATGCATGTCTACTTGTGAGTCAAGTCTAGGCATGTCCTTATAGTTTCAAGCGAAGACATCTATATACTTTTTGTATGAGACATATAAGGTCTTCTTTCTTAGAGGGCTTATAAGTTCTTTCTTATGAAGTTGGGCTTGGGATTATCCTTGTTCCCCACATTGATCTGAATCACTTTATCATCTGTAGGCAATTTTCGCTGTTAAAAGTGTATGTTCCAAAGAGCATTTAAATGTTTGATCCAGGGATCAGTGTCTGACTGGATCATTTCTTTAGCTTCATCTTTATTTTCATCTTTCAGATGATTGGTTGAAATCATACTTACTGAAAGACCTTTGAAGATAGCACCGATGCTGACATCTGACTCCCGTGACGATGATCCGGATGAGTGGTCATGACTGACCTGTTGGCTCAAGGCTATACTCTCAATTTTTGTATTGATGATTACAAATCACATGAAGTTATTGGTATTAATCAAGTTCTAGTATTTATAAGCTTACAGGGTTCAAGATAAAAGAATGTGGTTCATTCTTCCTCTAAAGGAAGTTATGAAGTGATCAAGTTGATTCAAGGAAGGGATTCAAGTTAGGACATTGAAGATTGATTTTTGAAAAAGCCCACTTGAAGATTACTTGAAGACATGCTGAACCTATGTATAAAAATAATATGTTTAAAGTGTAAATATAGAATTGATGCTCAAGAAGACACATACAGGAAATACGAGTTTTCATATTTAGTTTTCAAGTTTTTGATATTTTACAAAATTGTTTATAATATATACGCTATATTTTTCAAATTTTATTTTAAACATCTCAAAAAGAAGTTCACATGTTTGGAATATGTGCTGGTTTTTAATCTCACATGTTTGTGTTCAAATCTATCTATATGAACTAGCTTTTGAAAGAACTTATAAAATTTCATTGTGTATTAAAACATGTTTTTAATAGAAATATTGTTGAAATCCTATAGCCTTGATGTATCTATAAGACAGCCAAATTGAGCTGTCGACATCTCAGTGGAGCTGTCGACAGGCAAATCAGCTGGACTATCGACAATTTCTCTTCAGAGTACTGTCGACAGTGTTTTACAGTATCTAAGGGATTCTGGTGTTGTTGGTTTACTTTCGACAGTCTAAAGAAAATGTCTACAGCTAATATGTAATGTATCAGCTGAGTTGTCGACAGCCTCATTGGACTGTCGACAGTCTAAGCCACACTGGGCTATCGACAGGCCCCTTGGGCTATCGACAGCTCTTCTGACAGACCTACTACAGCAACGGCTATATTTTGAAAGATGATTGATTTTTGATTTTTTTCAACCGGTAATTTTGCAGCTCTTTTACCTTTTACCTTTTATCTATATAATAGTTCATTTGTAGAGGATTTTGAACAAGTTTTTACAAGTCTAATTTCAAAATTCAAGTTTATTCAAAAGAGAAAAGTTTCTAGTTTTCAAGTTTCAAGTGCTCTAATTTTCAAACCAATTTCTACAAGTTTTCAGCTCTTAAATTCATTCATTTCAATTGAATTTTCTCTCTTACAAACTCCTTGAGCTTCACTTCTAATTCTATACTATGGGAAGTTGTAAAAGAGAACGTTTGTGATCTTTGTGGTCACCAAGAGCTTGTAAACCTCATTGGGTTTGTGCTACCTCTTATGCAAGGGATTGAGAGTTGGAGTTGTGTACTTCGATATTGTGTAGACCTTGCAGTTTCTTTATGAAATTTTTTATGAAAGATCCTTTGAGGATAGTGAAATTCTTCACGCGGTGAAGACGGGAACATAGAGCTTAGTGCTTGAACCTTGAAACAAATCATTTGTGTTTGTGATTGCTTTCTCTCTTGCTCATACTTTATTTTTATTGATTGCACTTGTGTTTTTATTTCATTGCACTTGCTATTCATCTCTTGCATAATTCATACTTGTTAGTTTTCGTTATTAAATCAAGGAGGCAATTAAGCATCTCAACTCTTATCTAAAGGAATATGAGGAAAAGTTCTAGAGCCCTTTATAGGGAATCCGGCTTCACTTCTTGATTTGAGTTAACCGTTTGCACTATTTATTTGTTACATTTTCGCATTTGATTAGCATTGCACCTATTCACCCCCTCTAGGTGTACTTTCAATTGGTATCAGAGTATTGGACTCTAGTTTTTGGTGTAACCATCTTAGAGAGATCCTTTTGCTAATCATTTCATTCGCATCTTTTCTTGTTATTCACACTAGTATATATGGCCGAAGGCATTAAAACTCCAACCAAATTTGATGGCCTTAACTTTTCCCTATGAAAAGTTAAGATGACTGTGTTCTTGGAATCCCTAGGAAACCGGGTTGCAAAGGTGGTGACCAAACCCTTTAGTATACCCGATGGTGATAAGGATACTTTGTCCAAAATTGCCACCAAGAAATTTGTTGCCAATACAAAAGCTCACTATGCATTACTTCAAGTCTTGAATGATGACGATATATCTAGGGTAATTTATTGCAAATCCACCTATGAGATTTGGTCACACTTATTAGTCACGCACGAGGGAACTTCACAAGTCAGGAGAGCCAAGATTGACCTCTTGCGTTCCCAATTTGAAAATTTTTCTATGAATGAGAATGAATCCATTGATGACATGATTACTACTAAAATCACAAATGATTTTGCTTCTTTAGGTTATGTAATAGACAATGACTAAAAGATGAGGAAGATCATCCGTACTCTTACACCATCTTGGGAGGCCAAGTCAACTACATTGAAGGAGCTCAATGACAAAGAAGAGATAGAGTTTATTGGTCTATTGGGAATCTTAAAACTCATGAGATAGAAAGAAAAACTAGAGGGGAGAAGGCACCCCAAAAGAAGAAGACTTTTGCTTTCAAATCTACTCCCTCCATCTCCGACGAAGATTAAGATAACCTTGAAGGTGATGAAGATTTATCACTACTCATGAAGAACGTAAGGAAGATGTACGATAATGCCAAGTTTGGAAATAAAAGAAGATAGCAAGGGAAAGAGGAGAAGAAAATAGTTTGCTACAATTGCCAGAAGCCTGAACAAATCATTGTCGATTGCCCAGAGACAAAAAGCAAACTCTCAACCTCCAAGAAGCCATACAAGAAGAAAGTTTTAAAGGTAACATGGGATCCGGAGAGCAATCTGAAGAAGAGGTGGAAACGACAAGCGTGTGTTTCATGGCAAATGACAACACACACAAGGTATTTTCGAAACCCTCTTTAGAAGAGTGTGATTTAACCATGGATGAATTTGGTGAAGCTTTAGAAGAACTTTTCACTAATTATGATTTTCTCAAAAAAAGTATTTAAAAATGAAAAAAATAAACTTCTTCAAAAATCAACTAATTGTTATTTCTACAGAAAAAGAGATTTTGTCTTCCAATCTTTAAAAGTCACAAAATGATTTTGACACACACAAAATTTCTTGTAAAGCAAAATTTTCAATTATTGATGAAAATGAGATTTCCACTTTAAAAGCAAAGATTAACACTTTAAGCAATGTTTTAAAAAAAATATGAGTTTGATAAAGTTAGATTAGAGGTTATGTTCCCCACGAGGCAAACTCTAAGGAAATTACATGTTTCACACACACACACACACACCCCATCATGCTCACACACCATCAGAACCACATGCACGCCATGCTACACGCACCAAAGCTACACATGCTCATCATACACACATCATGCATTTTTACACCTATTGTGGCCGAAGGGTCATGATGTGAGTCGAATAGAAAGTGCACCAATCATTAACAAGTAATATAGAGTGAAATAGACTCTTACGTCTCAATGTCTCGAGTTATGGTTGTTAATCCTAGAAGTTTTTACTGAATTATCTCCTTTCGAACTCTAACTTAACCTTCTGATTAATTGTGTGCACCAATTATAACATAAAGCACAAGATTAATAACTTAGCATGCAAAAAATTCAAACTTTACAAAGCACGTTATAGAATTTGCACAAAACACAACATCATATCATCAATACAATCCCTACATCATGTCCTAGCTATGAAAAATCAGTTCATAGCTAAGAAAATATAACACATCATAATATTAGAATAGATCATGCTACAAATTTCTAAAATAAAATCAAATAAAGAGAAAGATAAGAGAGCACAAAAAAGATGAAGCTTTTATGAAGAATTCTTTGCTGAAGGTGCTCTGAGATTTAATGGCTAACAGCAGAATTTTTATTTGATTTTCGCTCAAAATAAAAGGGAGATGAAAAGTTGTATATCATACAAGAGACTTGGCAGCGTTTATATAGAACAGAGAGCAGTAGAATCCTAATCGAATACAAAAACTCAGGTTTCTAAATCTACAAGAATTACTGAAAAAATTCTATCCACAATTGTCGCCATAGTTTAGCCAGCTGGCCAAAAATTCGGCTTGCTGGATGAACTCCCAGCTGTAATGAAGCTCTACTTTTTGACTTGTGTTGACCTCTGAGTTAGCATCCCGTTGACTGGTCCGCACCTTCTTTGCCAAAATATGCGGCTGGGTGGTCGAACTCTTGGTCCATTTCAGTCCCAGATTTTTGTAAAATTTTTAATTTTATGTGAAGGTTCTGTTGAGATGTTCTAACTTTGCATCAGATCTCTGGTTCTGCAACTCTTTTGTTCACTTGATATCATCGATTCGTCAATTTTCGCTCTTTTCTTCTAATTTGCTTTTGACCTAAAATCTGTAAAATACCATTAACAAAATACCCATACAGTATTAAATGTGGCAAATAATAAGCATAAAAAGTGATGTGAAACATGTATATAAAGCACACACATCACACCCCTTGCCTACTTTTTGCTAGTCCTCGAGCAAAATCCTGATCTAAAAAGGAAAAAAATTAAAAATCCTAAAAATAAAATCCTAATCCACTTTCGTAGGACTCACGATTGCACTTAGCATGTGCAACAAACTGTTAAACTCCTAGGTTGCTCGAGTGAACGAGTGTTGTCTCGTGAGAGTTTTCAGTAAATTACACCCACAAAATTCGGTGAAAGAATTTAAAAGATGAGAAGAGATTAAGATAAAAAGGATAACAGAAAATAAGAATAACCAAAAATAAAGAAATTAGAAAAAGAAAGATAAAAATAAAGAAAGATAAAATATTTGTAGAGTGGTAAGCATCACTAATGTATAAGTTCTCTAGTTACCATAAACTCTCATTATCAAGTTCAATCTCTTATCAAGAATTCTATCATCAACATTGTAGAGATTTTCAAATCTTAACTTATATCACCATCCTCCCTAAGTTTTCTGATCCTATGCATCTTCGTGAATGTGTATAGCTCTTAACTTGAAATTTTGATTCAAACTTACATACTTAAAATTTACACACACACACACACACACATTTTATAGAAGTTTCGAAGTATTACCACTTCGTTGCCCTTTAAGCACTTCTCTTTTTTTTTAATATATATAACCAATCTAATTCTCTTTCATGTAAATATCAAGACTTCTTGAGGCCAAGATACCTAACTAATTGATCATTCGACTTGTTAATATATATATATATATATATATATATATATATATATATATATATATATATATATATATATATATATTCTTACCTAACTATTTTTTCACGTAAATACCAAGGCTTCATGAGGCCAAAGCATCTAGCTAATAGATAGTTAAGGTTCTTATTATTATTTAGTATTAAGTTATCCTCATCATTCCATGTTTAAACTATTGTGTAAGTGTGGATATGATGCATATTCACATGGACAAATTTTAGATGGTAATAATAGTTTAAAAATTTTCATTTCTACTCAAAGACTTTAAAATTCTATCAAATTGATCTTCCTTATCCAATTCAAGTTATATAATTACTAAATCCCATACAACTAGGTCAACTTACTACAATTTTTTTTAATTAAGAAATAAAGAAAGAAAAGAAAAACAAACAAAAGAAAAATTCTACTATACAACTCCCCTCAAGCACACCTCCCTCTCTTTCCCATGCTACTACTACCTCCTTCAGAACGTGTCCCCCTAAAACGTGACTCTTTAGTTTTTTTCTTCTTCCCCTTTATCAACTTGTATGTTCTTTTTATTCCCTCCCCCCCCCCCAAAAAAAAAAATTAAATGCATAAATGCACGATTATCTTTGGGTAGTTGTTGATTAAAGAATTCATCATCCTCTTGTTTTGATTCATTGGATGATGATGCAATCGGGACATGTCCTTGTTAGATGGAAGGTACCCAATCAATTTGCACTGAAGCATTATAAGAAGAAATAGTTTCAGCTTGAATACCAATTTTATCTTTTATTGCATGATTAAATTCATCTTCAAGTATTCATTCGTTGCAAATTTGTGTGACAAGAATTGGTAGTGGCAAAAAGGTTTTTCATTTATCTTTAGCGCTACCAATAGTGTCTAATAGTGTGTAACATGCAAAAGTCTTTTTCTTTAGTCATCAAAATGTAGATAATCTGTAAAACTTGGTTGTAAAAAGATGAAACATGTGATATACCTAAGACATTATGATTCAACCATCTATATAATGCATACACATTCCTATACAATGTTTTGGCACTAATACCACCCCCTTGAGGCACCTTGCAATGTTCTCCCATTAAATGAATGTAGTCTACTAGGTTCCCTAGTTCTTGAATCCCTCTTTCAACAAGAGGAATACCTATTAGTTCAGAAATTGTTTGTAAATGTAAAATTTTCATCTCCTTTCTCCAATTCACTTTAATTATTCCTTGATTTCTATCAATGTTATTTCCCGAAAACCTATCATAAAACTCTTGTACTAGGGCAGGAATATAGAATTCAAAGGTATTAGCATGCAACAAATAATTTCAATTCATAACCTTTATTTGATTCAAAAAATACATCCCAAATTCTTCGAATACAAGGAAAAAGTTATGCTCAGCAAAGATTTTAGACATGATGAACTTACAGAAATCTGAGCATTATAAAAGATGGAAGACAGTGCACTTATGTAACCCTCGGTTCCCAATGTACGTATGTCAATACTGGTATCTGATACCCGATTTAATCATCCTGATAGCCAAATTGAGGTAGTTTTAGCTCGAGATATTATTTTCCAATATTTTGAATCTTTCTGTATTTTTTGAAATTTTTGGGAATTATTAGAGAAGAATCTCAATTTGGAAACGATCGGTGTCACGGACTGACTCTGAAATTTTTAATTAACAATCGGAGATGAATTTCAGGGATCCGACTTCACAACAAGGTTCAAGATGATATTTTCTATTTTGGAGAATTTTTGAGGATTTCTCTGAATTAATGGAGTTCAATCCAATAAAATAATGATTAAATATTTATTCAAAAAAAATAAAAAACCAAATAAAATAAAATGAGAAAAACTCGCATGTTATATAATATAACAGGTTCCGAACCTTTGACCCCCTAACTTGGCGTGTGGTGATGAAAGAAACCACATATATTTAACCTTCTTTCCCTCTACCCTTATTCTTGAAAAATTAAATAAAACCAAACCCTTTTAATGTGATAACACACAGTTTTGAACTCGTGACTAGCCTATCCAAATCATCAAGCCCCCACCACTATTCCACATTGGCGTGTTGTGGGAGAAACTCTTGTATATATTTAAGCATTTGAATTTCCCCTTCATCTTTCCCATTTTCTTCCCACCTTCTCCACCATATTGCACCCATTTTCGCCCATGTTCCATATCTCCCATTTCTCTCTCCCGCACTAGATTCCACTCATCCCTCTCTCGCACATTCTCCACCTCTCTCTCTATCTCTCTCACGTGCCCTCTTTCTCTCCATTTATATCTCTTCCCCTTCTTTTTCCCAACCCGGGCTCCAATGCATAGCCTCTCTCCATGGCCTGCCGCAGCCCCATGGCACCAAGCACCCCTGCCATACCAGCGCCCCCTCTCCAAGCCAGCATTCAGCCATGGGCACCACAGGTGGCACCCTCTCTCGCACCCTGAAACTAGTGTCTCCCTCCCTAGCCATCGGGCGAAAGCTCGCAACCCTCCTTGATCCACGGCAGCAGATGGAAGCCCCGCACACCCCTACTGGCAGCACCATCCCCTCTCCTTCCTCTCCGATGAGCCATCGATCCTCTCCAGCAAGCTCCAGCAGCCCTCAACAACACCATGGCTCACCCCCTTCACCATCAGCACCAGGCCAAGAGCACCAGCACACTGCCCTTGGTGTTGAATCCTTGGCCGAGCACCCCCCATTCAGTAGCACAGTACCATGGCCTGACGAGCCTCAACCCCAAGCCAGCAGCACACCCAACGGCAACTACCTCCCCTCTTTCTACTCCGTTGTGCAGCCGAAGACCGCCCATCCTCTTCCCAAGGCCACGCACAGCCTGGAACCCCGACAAACATCCTCCCCCTTGATGGCCCAAGATAGCCCGGAGTCTTCCTGGAGCATTTCGAAGCCATCCGACATCTCTGCCGGAGTTCGCTTTCCGCCCTTCATTGCCGGTGAACTTGCTCTCCTCTTCCGCAAGACCCGCCGGAGTTCCGATGTTGTCAGGCCATGAGCCCTCCCCCACACACTCCCTCTTTCTCTCTCAAGTCATTCCCTCTCTTTCTTTTTAGTGTTATGTGTGTGTGTGTGTGTGTTATTTACATGATTGAATATACTGTGAATGGGTGTGTGATATTATTTATGTAATTGGGTGCAGTAGGTTTGCATGTGGTGTATGTTAATTCACGGAAGTGTTTGCATGTATATAAAGGTATGCATGTGTGTATGTGTGTGTGTATATGTGTGTGTGTGTGTGTGTGGTTATGTGTGCAATTAAGAATACATGTATATGTGTGTGTGTGTGCGTGCGTGTGTGTGTGTGTGTGTGTGTATATATATATATATATATATATATATATATATATATATATATATATATATATATATATATATATATATATATATATATATATATATATATATGCTTGCATGTATGGATGTATGGGTATATTTATTTATTAGTGTGTATGGTTATGTGTGTAATTAAGAATACATGTGTGTTTATGTAGGTGTATATATATTCATGCATGTCGGTGTGTTAAAATATTCAGTGTATAAGTGTATGTATATATGAGTAAGTTTATAGTATGTATGTGTATACTTGTATACATACGTATGCTTGACTGTGTGTACGCATATGTACGTGGTGTGTATATGTGTGCCGGTGTGTACTCGTATGTGTGTATACTTATGTTCATGTGAGTTCATGGGTTGGGTTACATATTGCAGCGTTCCAGACCCGTTTGGTGAAATCCGGACCCATTGCAGGAGATTCGAATTGGTTTTCATTGTGGACCTGATACACTGGCGATTCAAAGACCAATCAATGAGATGACCCAGAGATCTGTACCGGTTCGTTCAGTGAAAAGCAGAAGGCGATTCGAGTCTAAAATCACGTCATTTCATATAAGTATTTGTTTGTTACTCTTTTATTTATTTATTTATGCCAGCGAGTGTATTGTTTATTTGTTTATTTAATTATGTGATTATTTTGTCATTTCAGGTGTTGGTGTTATTCCATGTGAATACATATGTTTCATGTTGTTGATAGTTATTCTGTCAAATATTTAAATCTATTGATTCTAGCATTTATAATGATCGTGGTGTTATGATTTAGAGTTCAGTTCTGATGATGGACTATTTTGATCGGGGGTATTGAATAAGTTGGAAAGTGAATATTTTGGTCATAGAATGGATTATTGGACTCGGATTATTATACGATATGAGATGGTTTAGATATATTTTAGATGATTGGCCAGATATGATCTTGGTGTTAAAATATATATGAAATCCATTTTTGGATACTGAGACATTAAAGTATCATTTCTTCTTTATTCCTTTACTAATTTGGGATTCAGAAATATGTGTGATATACTTGACACTTTGACTTGATCTGATCTTGAGATTGATATAGTTTGTATATGTGGATAATGTAAAACACCTAGAGGGGGGGTGAATAGGTGTAAGTGCTAATCTAATAAACTAAATGCAAACTAAGTGCGCTAAATGCGGAAGCTAATGCAAATCTTGCAACACTCTTAATACAATCCAACAAGTGTAGCCGAATTCCCCTTGCGAGGCTCTGGACTAACTCCTCTTGATTCCCCTAGATATGGGTTGAGGCGCTATGTGAAGCTCTTGTTGGATGAGTATAGGTGATGCACAAACACACAAGCAATTCACAATGTGCACACACAATCAAGCCAAGCATATAAGAGTGGATAGCAATATGAATAAATGCAAGGCAATATGAAATATGCACAACACAAGCAAATATGATATGATATGAATATGATGCTTTGCACAAATATAAGAGAGAGAGTTAGAGAGACAATGGATCAAAACGCAAACATCAAGATTTGTTTCGAGGTTCGAGCACCTTGCTCTACATCCCCGCCTACACCACCGTGTAGGATTTCCACTATCTCAACTCCCACCGAGGGAACCTCTACAGAAGAGGATTTCTTACAACTCTAGGAGTACCAAACTCCTCTCTCAACAACAACCTCCTCACAACCGAGGGGTAAGGCCCGTAGCCAATACAACAACCAACACCTCTACCGAAGAGGTCTACAACCAAACACTATCACCTCTACCTAAGAGGGATCCAAACCAACAACCCAATACAACAATCTCCACCTCTACCAAAGAGGGAGCAACTCAAGAAATCAAGGGTTTACAACAAGTGGTATATCTCAACCACAAACCTCTTTCCTTTTTCTTTCTTTTACCACAAAACAAAGATCCTAATAGTTTAGGATAGAAGATATAGCTCAAGTGTGGAGTCAAAGTGTTTTTGGAAACAAGCAACAAAGAAAAACTACTTGGGAAATCTCTTGTATAAGATAGAAAATGAAATACCAAATCAAAATCCCAAAACCTAGTTTTCTTTGATTTTCCAAAAACCCAAAACAAATAAAGATGAGAAGTTTCTGCACTTAAAACTCTTTTGAAAACTCTTTTAAACACTTCAGAAAACTGGAGATTTTTCTCTTAAAAAACTTGGCCAAAATCCCCAAAGAGATGGGGTTTATATAGCCCCTATACAAAACTAGCCGTTAGGCTGATGTGGCAGTCTGACAGACTGCCGGTCGACCGGCCCGGTCGACCGCCAACGGTCAGAATTATGACCGTTGGGCAACTGCGGTCGACCGGCCCGGTCGACCGATAAACCCGAGAGCAGAGCTCTCAACTCGGTCGACCGTCCCGGTCGACCGTGTCTGTGCCTAACAGACGTGCACGTCTGTGCACGTCGGTCGACCGCAACGGTCGACCGGCCCTTGGTGCGGTCGACCGTGACGGTCGACCGACCAGCCTGTCAGCACAAAACAAGGTCAGAAAATTTTGGGAAAAATATTTTATAAAAACCTTTTATCATTTCTGAAAATTCCATAAAACTTGTTTTATCATTTTATGTTAAAACATAAACATGTGATAAAAATTTCAAGACAATATATCAACATATCAATTCATTTTTGAGTCTTGCAAATTTTATCAAAAACAAAACCTTGTATTTTGTCAAACTTGATTTTCCAAAACATGAATAGGGAAGTCAGAATAAGTTTGTTTACCAAGTTAAAGCATGTATGTATAAAAAGAAAACATCTACTATACATATACCATGTGTAAACTTATTTTGATCAACTATTCATAAAAACCAAATATCAAATCATAAAACGTGTGTGTTTTGTGTACTTGAGCATATCAACTAAACTAAGCTTTACAAATATGGATCTAAAACACTATCTAAACTAGATACCTAAGTCTTCTTGTCGATCTTCCATCTTCAAGTAGACTTGGTCCAAACTCTGTGATTCTCCAAGTGCAAAGGTATGATCTTTAAGCTTTGGCACCGGAATCATCAAGAATAGCTTCTAATCATCTTGTTGAAGCTAATCACCAACTAATATCCTGTTAATGATCTGAAACTTAGAAACACAAGAATATTAGTAAACATAACTACATGAGTGTTGATCATCATCAAAACTAGAGTGGAAGGCCATTGGGCCAACAATCTCCCCCTTTTTGATGATGACAAAACTCATGGAGTTATATATGCATGGATTAAAGATAAGCTTCAAGGAAGCTCCCCCTTAACTCATGCATAAACAATAAACATAAATATGCAAGAATGATAATGCATAAACAATAAAAACTCTAGATACCACATGGAATATCCAAAACAAAGCAAGCTCTAGATACCAATTACAACAATTACAAAGCAAGCTTTGGATACCAATTAAACTTAATAAACAATTAAACTTAATATTCTTGATATTAAAACATAATATATGCATATAAAACATAAGCATGCATATAAAACTCAAATACTTCTCCCCCTTTTTGTCAATCATCAACAAGGGGTAAACAATCAAAACCATAGATAAAATGAGGGGTAAAAATCTTTCCCCCTTTTTGTCAATCAAAATAATGCAAACAATGTTCTCCCCCTTTTTGTCTAAAACAAAAAAAATTCAATAAGGGGTGACTACAAACATGATATCAATTGAAAAATATGTCAATGAAGCATCTCGATACCAATAAACAAGGATCAATATATGTTATATGCTATATACATTCATGAAGAGGAAGACGCTAAGTTAGCTTCCCTACACATATGCATTACATGAAGAAGGGATGACAAGCCCCAATTCACATAACACATATTATGTAATGCATAAGAGGAGATGTGAAGCTCCCCCTACACACGTATATCATATAAAGAAGAGTTGTCAAGCTCCTCAATTTATAATATACTCAACATGAATCTATATGTAAGAGAGATGTTAAGCTCTCCTTGCATATAGGAAATACAAATCAAAACTTTGAATATTTTCTTTAAACAACATTTTGAGATACCAATTGTAATTAAACATAACAAATTACCAATTGTAAAACAACATAACAAATTTTGAATGTCTAAACACAAATTTTGATACCAATTGTAAGAATATATTTCATTTTGAAAACATATGATACCAAATTCGAAATGTCAATCATAAAGTATGGGAGTACAAATACCAATTGAAAGACAAAATATGAAATACTCATTTTCTCCCCCTTTATGAAATACCAAAGGAAACATTGAACACTTTTATTTTAACAAGCTAAACATAAACAACTATTTGTGCTCTAAGATATAGGAATATAGTAGGCACAAATAAAACAAGTATATGTGTATGAAATGGAATGAGTATCAATCACCAATAGATGATACCAAATAAAACATACATACACAATAAACATATGAGTATACAAAAGGTCAAAATGATACCAATTGAAAGAATTCAATGATACCAATTGACATAACAATAAGCTCAAGTGTATACATCATATTATCTACCACCCAATCATAATTCAAGTTTTAAAGATTTTCAATTTAGGGCATACATGAACATGATCTCCCATCCTACCGCCCTTGGATGGTAGGGGTTTTCAAAGATAGATTTGAAAATGTAGTTTTGTTTGAAAATCTCTACCATATGAAGAATACCGCAACTAGTTAAATGGAAAAATTTGTTAACTAGTGCGAAATCCTTCAAGCAAGGAATAAAACAACATTGTTTTTCATAAACATGAAATTCACATCATATCAAACACTCAAGTTCAATTAGGCATAAATAAGACTCATGAAAACAAAACATGAGCAAGCAATAGATGTGAGTGTACAAATAAAATATGAAGATCATAAATATGAAAATTAGGCAATAAGCTCAATTATTCTTTAAAACACGAAAATCATCAAAACTATCTAATCTTCAAGGCATATGTATGTCTAATACAAACTAACGTATACATACATATCCAAAACATAAAGAGTCCACAAGATATATGCATTAAGGCACGTGGCTCAAAAAGGATACTCATGTATAGTCAATAGTTTGGATAAGATGGACATATACATGAAGTTAAATATTGACACATAACCATGAAAACATGTAAGGCTAACTTTTCATCAAGGCAATTTTCATTTCAAGGTATATGTATGAATTGTCAACACAAGAAGTATACATACATATCCCTAAACACAATTTGAGTCCATAATATAGATTTGCATGAAGGGCAAATGACTCAAGGGGTATACATGTATATCTTAAAGTTTGGCAATACAAACATATACATGAAGTGAAATACACAATCATAAAGCAAATTCAAAAATGAGAATACAAGTTTAATATGTATGAATCATCAAAACTAGACTATACTAGCACATCTAATGGGTTCAAATAAGCATTCAATTCCAACTATATATAGATTTATTTGTAGCCCACTCTATGTACAAGTATATAACTAGTCTTAATGAAAACTAACACTTAAACATATATTCAAAACATGACGCATCAAAAAACACATATAAAAATCATCATGATAAAAGTCATCATGGAAAACTAAAACATGATTATTATGTGAATTCACATGTATTAGATTCATGATGTACATTATAGCTTAAACAAAAGTGAGAACACTAATTATGGGTTCATATTAGCATGTGTGTCTCAAATACTATACATGTATGTCAAGGATCTAATAAACATGGAATGAACATACTAATCCATAGACATCAAAAACATGCTATAAACAATGAAATGGAAAGCATGTAAACAATAAATGGGAGTAAAGGGTAGTTACCGAAACCGAAGAAGCAACTTTCCTTGTCTCCAAAACGTGGTGGTCATCTCCACCAAATCTTCCCTTGAAAGTGATGCATCCAATTTGATTTCCATGAAGTCCAGAACGCATCCACTCCAAGGTGTCATCACTCTCACGTCATGTGAGAGCCCACACCTACATCAAATAAAGGAGGGGTGGTCTTTGGTACCCATACCTTCTTGTTGGGTCCATGGGGGTTAGTGCCTTCTCTAACCCAAACAAACTTCTTTGCTAAATTAGGAGTATGTAATCTATCATAACAAAATTTAGCAAGGTGGCCCTTACGTCCACAATGTGTACATGAGTACACATGAGCATACATGTGTTGATGGTGTCCGTGAGGAGCATGTGTATGCCGTGGAGGGTGTGCATGCATAAAGGATGGAACTTGTTTCTTTCGAGCCAAGGATTCCAATCGTGTATGGTTCTTAGCACATTGGCTCATAGTGGAGCCCAAACAATCTACTCTCTTCTTTAGCATACAAATATCATCATTAATCCTAGAAGAAGAGGTACATGCATTAGGTAGACTAGATGAAGAGACTACACTAGCATGGCAAACATGTGCATCCATTTTATTTTGCAAAACAATATTTTTCTTTAAACATACATCTAAATCATTTGAAATAGAAATGATTTTATTTTTCAAAGCAACATTTTCTTTTAAAGCAAAATCTACTTTTGAAGACAAATTTTTCATTTTTCTTCAAAATAGCATGGCAATCATTTTTAGATTTAAAAATTCATTTTCTTTAAGTGCAAGTTCTAATTGAGATCTCAATGAATCCCTTTCATTATAGACCTCAACCTTCTCTTGCAAAACACAATCAAGTCTAGAATGCAAACACTTATTTTCTTTTTCAATTTCTAGACTTTTCTTTTTCAACAAGTTATATTTTTCTATTAGTTTTTCACAAACAATAGAAAGTTCTCCATTCAAAGCATGGGCATCAATATGATCATTTGAAGAACTAGCATCATCATCACTATCTAAGTGGGGTTCCGAATGTACCTCAAGGGAGTCATTCCCTTGGACCATATAGCATTGTTGTGGCTCGGATTCTCCACTAGATTCCTCTTCTTGTTGGATTTGGACTTGAAGCTTGGAGGTGTTGGTTGTTGTCAACTTGTTCCACACTGCAAAAGCGGAATCAAGATTAGAAACACATAAAAGATAGTCTTTAGGTAAAGTGCTTCTAATGGCCTCTAGGGCTTGTGCATTGGCCCCTATATGATTGCAATCACCAAGATAACATCTCTTGGTAGCGACAAGAAAGACATGCAAACCTAGGGTTTTTAGGTACATGGACATCCTATACTTCCAAACATCAATGTTGGAAGGGTCAAAGCTAGGAGGGGTCATGAAGTCCATGGTAAACTATATATGAATGTGCAAACAAACAGATGCAAATGAGATTAGCAAGCAAATGGATCACTCCTAGGATGTTAAGCCTAAGTATCAGGAGCACTAGCTCTGATACCAATTGTAAAACACCTAGAGGGGGGGTGAATAGGTGTAAGTGCTAATCTAATAAACTAAATGCAAACTAAGTGCGCTAAATGCGGAAGCTAATGCAAATCTTGCAACACTCTTAATACAATCCAACAAGTGTAGCCGAATTCCCCTTGCGAGGCTCTGGACTAACTCCTCTTGATTCCCCTAGATATGGGTTGAGGCGCTATGTGAAGCTCTTGTTGGATGAGTATAGGTGATGCACAAACACACAAGCAATTCACAATGTGCACACACAATCAAGCCAAGCATATAAGAGTGGATAGCAATATGAATAAATGCAAGGCAATATGAAATATGCACAACACAAGCAAATATGATATGATATGAATATGATGCTTTGCACAAATATAAGAGAGAGAGTTAGAGAGACAATGGATCAAAACGCAAACACCAAGATTTGTTTCGAGGTTCGAGCACCTTGCTCTACATCCCCGCCTACACCACCGTGTAGGATTTCCACTATCTCAACTCCCACCGAGGGAACCTCTACCGAAGAGGATTTCTTACAACTCTAGGAGTACCAAACTCCTCTCTCAACAACAACCTCCTCACAACCGAGGGGTAAGGCCCGTAGCCAATACAACAACCAACACCTTTACCGAAGAGGTCTACAACCAAACACTATCACCTCTACCTAAGAGGGATCCAAACCAACAAACCAATACAACAATCTCCACCTCTACCAAAGAGGGAGCAACTCAAGAAATCAAGGGTTTACAACAAGTGGTATATCTCAACCACAAACCTCTTTCCTTTTTCTTTCTTTTACCACAAAACAAAGATCCTAATAGTTTAGGATAGAAGATATAGCTCAAGTGTGGAGTCAAAGTGTTTTTGGAAACAAGCAACAAAGAAAAACTACTTGGGAAATCTCTTGTATAAGATAGAAAATGAAATACCAAATCAAAATCCCAAAACCTAGTTTTCTTTGATTTTCCAAAAACCCAAAACAAATAAAGATGAGAAGTTTCTGCACTTAAAACTCTTTTGAAAACTCTTTTAAACACTTCAGAAAACTGGAGATTTTTCTCTTAAAAAACTTGGCCAAAATCCCCAAAGAGATGGGGTTTATATAGCCTCTATACAAAACTAGCCGTTAGGCTGATGTGGCAGTCTGACAGACTGCCGGTCGACCGGCCCGGTCGACCGCCAACGGTCAGAATTATGACCGTTGGGCAACTGCGGTCGACCGGCCCGGTCGACCGATAAAACCCGAGAGCAGAGCTCTCAACTCGGTCGACCGTCCCGGTCGACCGTGTCTGTGCCTAACAGACGTGCACGTCTGTGCACGTCGGTCGACCGCAACGGTCGACCGGCCCTTAGTGCGGTCGATCGTGACGGTCGACCGACCAGCCTGTCAGCACAAACAAGGTCAGAAAATTTTGGGAAAAATATTTTATAAAAACCTTTTATCATTTCTGAAAATTCCATAAAACTTGTTTTATCATTTTATGTTAAAACATAAACATGTGATAAAAATTTTAAGACAATATATCAACATATCAATTCATTTTTGAGTCTTGCAAATTTTATCAAAAACAAAACCTTGTATTTTGTCAAACTTGATTTTTCCAAAACATGAATAGGGAAGTCAAAATAAGTTTGTTTACCAAGTTAAAGCATGTATGTATAAATAGAAAACATCTACTATACATATACCATGTGTAAACTTGTTTTGATCAACTATTCATAAAAACCAAATATCAAATCATAAAACGTGTGTGTTTTGTGTACTTGAGCATATCAACTAAACTAAGCTTTACAAATATGGATCTAAAACACTATCTAAACTAGATACCTAAGTCTTCTTGTCGATCTTCCATCTTCAAGTAGACTTGGTCCAAACTCTGTGATTCTCCAAGTGCAAAGGTATGATCTTAAGCTTTGGCACCGGAATCATCAAGAATAGCTTCTAATCATCTTGTTGAAGCTAATCACCAACTAATATCCTGTTAATGATCTGAAACTTAGAAACACAAGAATATTAGTAAACATAACTACATGAGTGTTGATCATCATCAAAACTAGAGTGGAAGGCCATTGGGCCAACAGATAATGGTAAGTGAATTACCGACTTAATATTCTATTATTTGGTGATACATCAGATGATGATTGGATTCTGAGGATTTGGCTATATTAATAAAATGAGAGGTTTATCAGTTAATTGAAATTATAGATGGATTTCGTCAGGATGGATTTCATGTGAGCCCATTTTACTATTTCGGATTTGGGTTTATCTATGATATAGCTTAAACGGTGATTGGATTTGGATATAGAATTTTGATTGTTAAATGATTATAATTAAATGTGTGAATACTTGGGTGAGTGGATTTGCAGAGTTGGACTGACAGGAGAGAGAAACCTTAAATGTTGGTCTATTTTAATTTTTCGAGGTTGAGTTGGGAGATAGGTGTATATTGGATTTGTCTGAGTTCGTGGACTTCATATTTATTACAGTTGATGATTACCTTGGTATAAGGATCTGTGATTGAGCTCAACTGAAGTGGGAGTATATTGATCGAATTGTTTAATGAGGAATTGATTAGAGATAATTGAGTAGTTAGCTTATTATTTTGAGATTGAGATAAATTGATTAGAGGTGGCTGATTATTTATATTAGGACTCTAATATATTGGTGACTAAAGATAGACATGCAGATAATATAAGTAGATCGACATGATCGAGGTAACTGAATATTGATTTTTTTTTTTTGAGGTGGTTACTGTAACAAATGTTGACTTTGGATTCACCGTTGGATGAGATTTGACTGATTCTAAATGGGATTGTATTGTATGGGATCAGTGTCCAGACCTGTTTCTGTAATCACTCATGTTACTGAAAGTTACTGGGAAAACATCGTTAGACTGTAATACTCGATACAGCTCTAATCATCGTATACACGGTTACCGTTATAATTCACGGTTCTTATTACTGTCACCGTGTATACGATTACTGTCACTGTTACTGTTATTGTCACCGCATCATCCCAGAATTCTAGGTGACATAGATATTGACTGATTTAACTGAATTAACTAATAATGTAAATGACGACTTACACTGAGATTGGGAAAATTGATGGAGGAGACAGTGTCTGTATTTTGGGTGGACCTAGGATACATGTTGCGCAGCCGAAATGAGGTTCACTGTAAGGTTCCTCGTGATTACTTGAATCCATCTGATATTATTACTGTTACTGTTACTGTTACGAGTACCTAGCGGTACGGGCCTAGTTCAGCGTAGGCATCTGGGGCCGTGGTCCCGGGTATGTTAGGGACCCACCTAAAGTATGGACAATGTCTCCAATCAATCAGTTTTAATAACTTAGGACCCTGATTGACACATGTAGTAGGCATAGTATGGGATGCGTCTATTATATGTGACAATTAGTATTCGCTGACATAATAAATAATAATGAATTGTTCAAATGTATTGTAACAGACTGTCCATGCCTGATACATGTATGTATATTGGGCACCCAATGATAAATCTGACCCTGTTGGACATCTGACTCTAGTATTAACTGTCATTATTATTGTTCATTTATATTTAGCATGTTATTATAGTCTTATTTTAGTGCATATTTTCTTAGTCTTTTTCATGATATTGATTATCAGTTCTTTTATTCAGGGTTTATCATGTTGTACATACTGTTTATATGCACGAGCACCTTTCCTTTTCTTATACACTCATTAGGTCGCTTTCTGATGACCCTAGATTCATACATCCAGATACTGGATGTTTCATGTTATTGATCAGGTGTTCATGGAGATCGTACATGTTGCGAGAAGCTGGAGTGTTTCTCTATCTATTCTGATATTATTGTCTTCCTTTTCATTCCTGTTGTTTCTGTAGTTTTCTTGATTCTCTATATCTTACTATCAGTCGTTATTCCTTTTCTGTATTCGTATGATATCATGTGTGGACACCCATATAGAGTATTGCAGTGATTATGATCTATTATAGTCGCTTTTATATAGCTTGTTCAAGTTACTTTAGGCTTAGCGTGTATATGTGGGGTACTCTCCTCGCGTATATACTTTGCCGACTCTCGTTGCAACTCCGTTCTCACGTATTTTGGGAAGCGAGGCGTGACAACTTATTGTCCCTGAAGAATTCAGGGGAACTATCCTTCTAAAATTCGACTACCTGGCCGAAATTTTGGCTGCCTGGCCGAACTCCTAACTCGAACTTCGAGGATCTGGTGACAGAGATCTCTGGAACTCCTCCTCCTGGCTGTAGAATGCTCTGGTTTGAGAGATTGGACTAGACTTTGAGAGAAACAAAAGAAAGTTAAAGTTAGTTTATATAGGAAATGTATGTACCATTATCCCAAAACTACCCTTCATTTGAATTTCAAATTAAAATTTGAAATCCTAGGAGATGTTGGAAACTGAATGCTCTTGGGAAAAGATGAGGGAGTTTTGAAATTTGAATTTTGAAAATTTTTTTGGATTTTTGAAAAGGATGAAATAAAGAAGATAAAAATAAAGAAAGGATAAAGTTGAAAATTAAGGAAAGATTTCAAAAAAATTCAAAAGATTTTGACCCCTAACCCCGTACCTAAATTGTGTTATGTCCTTATGCACAAAATCAGGATTGAGAATCACCCCAAAATTTTTAAATTCAAAAAAGAAATCCATTATTAAATCAAAATCTGATTTATCACAAAACAACGCAATTTTGAAAACCACATATCTCGGAAATAGACCCAAAAAATAGGTAATTCGGAAAGTTTACACCTGAAAATTTCCTGGTCAAACTCCTAACAGAGTTCGACTAGCTGGCCAAAATTTCGGCCTCCAGGCCGTACTTCTGTTCATTTGATGCTCTGTCTTCTGGTGCTCATATTGTGGTGATTTTGTGGTTCATCTGGGAGCATTGGATCAGTTTGTAGAGAGGGGTACCTGACATACAGAAGACACAAGTTATAAAATACACCTAGAGGGGAGGTGAATAGGTGTTTTGCTAATCAAATACAATTTTAAAACTACTTATGATGAATTATGCAAATGGTCACTCAAAACAAGAATTGAAGCTGAATTCTCCGTGAAGGGCTCTAGAATTTTTCCTCTTAGATTTCTCTAGATAATGAGTTGAGGTGCTCAGTTGCCTCCTTGTTGAGATGAGTGATTATATACGTGCATTACAAGTTTTCATATCGCATGTGTCACATTTTGCATTTATATTTAAATAAAACTAATGTTAATATATTTTCATATCAAGTGGTGTGTAAGGTAATTAAAAAAGAAAGAAAGAGATTGACAAATTTATCTAATTTAATCAAAAGTTCAACTCAAAGTGGATCAATTCAAATTCAAAGGTTCCAAAAGGTATCTTATTTGAAAACTGAATATAGCACATAAGATAATATCATCTAATTTCAAGAGAAAAATGGATTGTTTGAAGACCCTATCAGTTTTGCTGAAGATAAATGGATATCTTATCATTTCTAGAAAACAAATTGAAGATCTAAGAGGATAAATAGATAGAGAGAAGATCAATGGATGAGATGAAGAAACTTAGATTCAGATTCAAACTGAATACATTTTAGAATTTTGATTATAACCTTCGTTACTGAAACTCAAATTTGATGATTCAAGATGATCCAAAAAGAAGACTTAAGGGATACAATTCTTATGTTGATTACTCTTTCTAATTCTATCATTTGATAAGTGATATTCAGCAATTAACACGCCAACAAGCTGCAGATTAGAATTGAATTTCTAGATAAATCAAATCAAGTTTGGAGATAAAGGAAGGATTCAAATTCAAAAATAGCCAGCTCCCCCTATCTTCATACGCTTCCTATCCCTCTGATTTTCTCCTATAAATACCCTCATATCTCGAAGGCAGAAAGGGCATCACTCTAGAGAGAGATTTAGTTTAGATTTTCTTTTCTTCTTCAATATATTTTTATTTTTTATTTTATTTTTAGGCTAGAGATAGTTACATGATCAAAAGAGAGGAAGAGTTATTATAGAGTAACACTATTGTAATCTTTTCTTCAAAAAGCTTATATTAAAGGTAACAATCAATAGAGGTTTCCCATTTTTTTTCATTGTGCTCAATCTCGCCGAAGCCTTGCATTCATTTATTCTTTTCTTCTACTTTGCTTTACTCCATGTAAGGTAAATTTCATTATGGTTCAACAGTAGAGGTAAATATTCTTCTTTTATTTTTTTTTATTTTTTGTTTCTGATTTTTGCATCAATACTTTTCTTTATCTCTTTTTGTTTCCTTTACATTTATAATTAAAACAACAACAATACCACCATCTTTTCTTCTACTATCTTCCTCTTAACTATTTTTATTTTCTTTTAAAACTGAGAAGAGAACTCTCAAATCTATTTTGAGTTTATCAAAAGAAGAAACTTACTATAAAGCTTCCATCACCGTCCCCCTCTGTGGATCACGACTCGTTAGCCCTAGGCTACACGGTAGAATTGAGGACCTAGCACTAATCTAAAAGTTTGTATTTTTCTGTGTGTAGGTCAGAATTGATCAACTAATTTTAGTGTCGTTGTCGGGAGGGACGGTAAGTTTTCTTTCTTCTTGATTTACTTTAACAATTTAACTCTTTTTCTTCTTTGTTTTGATGTACAGGGGCTAATTACAAAAATTAGGAGCTACAATGGACATATTGCTACATTGTGCCTCTGTCCAAGAAGGTAGAGCATCAGAGCCCACAACTGTGGTGAACTACTAACTGTTGTTTCTTACAGATTGCTTGATTTTCAGAGATTTAACTCTCTGCAGTTATTAGTTTATCTGTTTAACTCACTCTATACATGTTTCTAATCAACAGTAACTTGTTGCATTGTAAATACTAAAAATGCTTAGACTCTTGCATCTCAGGACATCTGTCTATTTTGTTTCTTTACATAACTATTGAAGAGTGCTGGAGAAAAAGGTACGTCTGTATTGCATATAGCTTAGGAAACACACTTGTATGTTATATTGCTTGGGTGTTATTTTTGCTATATACTTGCACATAAGCACGAAAACGATCTAACGGTATATCCTTAAACAAGATAAGGTGAGAAAGTTATTACCCTTCCCTAGCCCAAAAACTATCTCCTCACTCACTAACCCATCGTACCCTAAAATTGAGTAGATATTGGCCCTAGGACATCTCGGACTCAAATAGGGATTGACCTTAGGGGGTAGTGAAAATCACCTAGAGGGGGGGGTGAATAGGTGATAATGCTAATCAATGCACAATTTAAAAATATGATGCAACAATCGCCCAAAACAAGACTAAGAGCCGAATACCCCGTAAAGGGTTCTGAACTCCTTCCTCCTGATTCTTCTTGAAATGAGTTAGAGGTGCGCAATGCAACCTTGTTGTATGGGACTATGATTGACAAGATGAATGAAAACAAATGAATCTTGCAATGAAGATAGAGAGCAAGTAATAAGAGCAATGAAAGTAAAGCAAGAATCAAGTGCAAGTAAACCAAACGCAAACACCGAGAATTGTTATCGAGGTTCGAGCACCCAGCTCTACTTCCCCGCCTTCCCCAGAAGGATTCCAACCACTTCCACTATCACAAAGATGTTACAAATTCACCGGAGTACCCAACTCCACAATCTCAAGTACAAGCAATCTCTTAGTAGTCAAAAGACCACAAACTCTCTCTTACAAAATTCTCTTCCCTTACAAGGTCCTTAGAGAACAATGAGTAGGAATGAAGCTCTTGTGTGTGAAGAAAAAGAAATCAGAGAGTTCTTGAAAACACTTCAGAAAATGAGAGAGAATTTCAGCACAAAAACCAAGAAATCAAGCTCTTTTGAATGCCTTAAACTTTTGAAATTTTTGCAAATTTTTCTTGTAATCAACCTCTCCCCAAACACCCCTATTTATAGTAGAGGGCTAGGGTTTGAAGATAAAACTCACTTAAGGCTAATTAGAAAGTATTAGGATCAGTAAATGACATTTAAACCCTTATTAGAGAGAAAAAGACAAAATAAATCAGCCTTAAAATTATAGCCGTTACTGTTCAAACGGCTATTCCGGTCGATCGGTCGGTCGACCGAAATACAAAAATAAGAGCCGTTGCAGGCTCTCGGTCGACCGTCCGGTCGACCGAAAAATACAGAGAGCAAAGGTCTTGCAGTCAGGCAGGCGTCGGTCGACCGCCCGGTCGACCGTGAAACGTACACATGGATACGCACTGCTGCCAGAACCTCGGTCGACTGGGACGGTCGACCGACTTAACCTGGCACAGTGTTGGTCGGCCGGTCGGTCGACCGGCTCAGGTCAAAAGTCAAGATTGAAATGGAATTTTGAAGGGAATTTAAAATTAAACAAAATAGTTTTGAATAGAGGTATGTATAAAACATAAAAAAGAGTTTGTAGGCTGAAGATTGTATACAAACTATTTTTGTACATATTATAGGAAATATTTTTGGAAACAAGATGTGCGCAAAAACGTGTGTGATAGAGCTTCAAACCTATTCACTATTCTTTAACAAAACTCTAAACTAAAAACAAATCTAATGATTTATCTTGAGCAATCTTGAAGTCTTGAGCCATGCAATGCTTTAGCTAGAGCCTTCTCTTCTAAGTTCCTTTCTTGATGTGCTATAAGCCTTTATTGCTCCATGAACCTAGAAAGTCTTGCAAAAGCTAGCAATGGTCTCCAAATATGGTACTAACCTGAAACTTATCTTAAACAAACTAATTAGTACCAAATAGCTCTTATTTGTTTTGTTATCATCAAAACTCTAAACAAATGGAGAGTGTAACCTTTTGGGCCAACAATCTCCCCCTTTTGATGATGACAAAACAAATAGGCTATAAACAAAATATAAGGGAGGAGAAAGCTCCCCCTCAAATTATGCTATATTAAACAAAGAAAAATAATGTAATTTGTAATTTGCAAGTAAACATCATGAAACCAAAAACCATGAGAATATAAAACACTTGCAAAACACTTAAACTCAAATTAGAAGAATTCATGAAAACACATCAAAAACTAAAAACATATATAAACTCATATGGAACCAAAACCATATGAACTCATACATAAACTCATTCTCCCCCTTTTTGTTATACATCAAAAAGGGTTAAGAAAACATTTTTATTCAATAACACAAACATTAAGTTCACCACAAATGAATGAAAATCTAGCAAAATCAAGTGGTTTAGTGAAAATATCGGCAAGTTGCAAATCCGTAGAAACATAATCAATATCTATATCTCCTTTCTCAAAATGATCTCTAAGAAAGTGATATCTAATCTCAATGTGCTTGGTCTTACTATGTTGATTTGCATTCTTAGTCATGTGTATAGTACTAGTATTATCACAAAATATTTTTATATGGTTATAATGCAAATCATAATCAAGGAGAGTATGTTTCATCCAAAGGACTTGTGCACAACAAGCCCCGAGGCAACATACTCCGCCTCGGCGGTTGAGAGAGCAACGGAATTTTGTTTCCTAGAGGACCATGAAACAAGACAATTACCAAGAAATTGACATGTCCCATTAGTACTCTTTCTATCTACTCTACAACCCGCATAGTCGGCATCCGAATAACTCGTCATTGAGAAATCTCCGATTTTCGGATACCATAGACCCATTCCAATTGTGCCCTTAATATAATGAATAATGCGTTTTACCGCAATAAGATGGGACTCTTTGGGACACGATTGAAATCTAGCACAAAGACACACACTAAACATGATATCCGGCCTACTTGCCGTCAAATACAAAAGACTACCTATCATTCTTCTATACAATTTAATATCAACATTTTTACCTTGGTCATCCTTATCAAGCTTGGTTGTAGTTGCCATGGGAGTGTTGCAAACTTTAGAGTCTTCAAGTCCAAACTTCTTTACGAGTTCCCTTGCGTATTTGGCTTGGCATATGAAGTTCCCATCTTGCAATTGCTTGATTTGGAGTCCAAGAAAGAAATTAAGCTCACCCATTGAAGACATTTCAAACTCACATTGCATAACCTTTTCAAACTCCTTGCATAAAAACTCATTAGTAGAACCAAAATTATATCATCAACATAAATTTGCACAATTAAAAAGTCATTATCAACATGCTTAGTGAATAGAGTTGTGTCTACTTTGCCTTTAATAAAATTATTTGAAATGAGAAAACTAGAAAGCCTTTCATACCAAGCTCTTGGAGCTTGTTTCAATCCATACAAAGCTTTATCAAGTTTAAAAATAAAATTAGGATGAACATGATCAATAAAACCGGGAGGTTGTTCAACATAAACTTCTTCATTTATAAAACCATTCAAAAATGCACTTTTCACATCCATTTGAAAAAGTTTAAAATTTTTAAAAGATGCAAAAGCTAGTGTCATCCGTATGGCTTCAAGCCGTGCTACGGGTGCAAAGGTCTCCTCAAAGTCAATTCCCTCAACTTGAGTGTAACCTTGGGCCACTAACCTAGCTTTATTCTTAATCACATTTCGGGACTCATCCATCTTATTCCTAAAGATCCACTTAGTACCAATTATTGGTCTATCGTGGAGCCTAGGAACAAGGTGCCAAACTTGGTTGCGCTCAAATTGATTGAGTTCCTCTTGCATGGCTAGCAACCAATATGAGTCCGCCTCGGCTTCGAGGATGGTTTTGGGTTCAAAATGAGAAATGAAAGCAAAGTTACCACATAGGTCATGGAGTTTGGAGCGAGTTGTTACCCTTTAGATGCATCACCTAAGATGAGCTCCTTGGGATGATTTGTAGCGTATCTCCAAGCTTTAGGAAGCGGTAGAGAGCTTTCCTCTTTATCCTCTTGAGCATCACTAATTGATTCTAGCTTTTCTTCTTGAGCGGGTGAGTCCTTCAAGGATAGTCTCTCCATGTTATCACCTAATGGTTCAATCTCTACAACATTCTCAACAAACACATTAGATTCTTCAAATTTAACATGCATGGATTCTTCAATGGTAAGTGAAGATCTATTGAATACTCTATAAGCTTTACTAGTTGTAGAATATCCAACAAAGATTGCTTCATAAGCCTTAGCATCAATTTACCCAAGTTATCTTTAGTGTTCAAAACAAAACACTTGCAACCAAAAACTTTGAAATAAGCAACATTAGGTTTTCTAGAGTGATATATTTCAAAAGATGTATTAGAAGAATTTTTACACAAATAAATACGATTTGATATATAGCATGCGGTGTTTACGGCCTCGGCCCATAGATATTGAGGGAGGTCATACTCACTTATCATTGTCCTAGCCATCTCTTGAAGTGTTCTATTTTTCCTTTCTACAACTCCATTTTGTTGTGGAGTTCTAGGATAAGACATTTCATGCTTAATTCCCTTTTCATCACAATAAGTCATGAAGAGTTGGTTAACAAACTCACCACCTCTATCACTCCTTATTCTCAAATTGAAAAATCCTTTTCTTTTTCAACTCTTTTTCGAAAAATCTTAAAATGAGAAAAAGTTTGATCTTTGTGTTCCAAAAGAAAACCCAAGTAAATCGGGAAAAATCATCAACTAAAACAAATGCATATCTACTACCATATAAGCTTTTAGTTTTAGTTGGTCCAAAAAGATCCATATGAATTAATTCTAATGGTCTAGTTGACATGATATCCTTGATTGGTTTGAAGGAAGACTTGGTTGTTTCCCAAGTTGGCACGCACCACAAATGCGGTCTTTCTCAAACTTCAAGAAAGGTATACCCTTCACCAATTCCTTAGAATTAATCCTAGAAAGATGGTCAAAAGATGCATGTCCTAATCTTCTATGCCAAAGCCAAGAATTTTCATCAAAAGCATTCAAGCATTTAGTAGAATATTCCACATTAAGCATGTCAATGATATAAAATTATCATCACGAAAACCGGTGAGAATACAATCATTAGTTTTAACATCAAAGATTTTGCAAGAAGAATCATCAAAAACAACTTTAAGTCCACGGTCACAAAATTGACTAATGTTAAGCAAATTATGCTTCAAACCATCAACAAGTACAACATTTTCTATAATGGGAGATGCACCAATTTGAATGTTACCTATACCGATGATAGTGCCTTTTGAGTCATCCCGAAGGTGACGGAGCCACCTTCCTCGTACCTTGATAGGGTTGTAAAGTTATTGATGTCCCATGTCATGTGTCTTGAACAACCACTATCAAGGTACCACCGCTCCCTACGTCTTGGAGCCTTGGTGTGTACCTACATCAAATAATTTAGGACTTGATTTTGGTACCCACATTTTCTTGGGTCCTAAAGAGTTAGTTTCATTAACCCAAACAAGATTATTGGTTCTATTTACTTGGTCATAACAAAATTTAGCCAAATGTCCATTCTTACCACAATATGTGCACCTATACACTCTACCATATTTAAAAGCATAGTGAGTGTGTGATTTGTGAGCATGAGAATGAGAAGATTTAGCATGAGAAGTGTTATGTGTAGTGTGAGCATGAGGAATCTTAACATGTGAATCTTTAGCATGAGAGGTGTGCTTCTTTGAAAACATATCTTCAAGTTTCTTAGTGTTAAAAGCACAATCCTTCAACACTTTTTCAAAATCAACAATTTTAGTTTTTAAAGAGGAAATTTCTTTTTCATCAATCTTAGGAAATTTTGCTTTACAAGCAACTTTGTAAGCACTAAATTCATTTTGGGTAGAAATGAGATTTGAAGAAATTTCATCTTTTTCTCTAGAAACAATAGCAAGTTGATTTTTAAGAAAAGCAACTTCCTTTTCCAATTTAGAGCATTCAATCTTTTTATTATCATAGGTTTCGGAGAGTTCAACAAAAGCATGCACAAGAACTTCTTTACTTAATTCATCATCTTCTTCATCAAGAGGTTGAGAGGTTACCTTTGGTGTGTTTGCCATGAAACACATGTTCGCTATATCCGCCTCTTCCTCGGACTCGCTTTCCGAATCCCAAGTTGCCTTGTACGCTTTCTTTTCTTCCGGTTTCTTTGGCTTGAAGGAGGAGGTCATCTTCTTCTTGAACTCCGGGCAATCGGCCATGATATGTCCGGGTTTTCGGTAATTGTAGCATATAATTCTTCTCTCCTCTTTGCCTTCAAATTTTCTTCGGAAGTTGAGCTTGTTCCTCCGGTACATTCTCTTCACATTGCGAACAAGTAGTGATAGCTCCTCATCTTCTTCTTCATCTTCTTCATCGTCTTCAAGAGTGGATGAAGATTTGAAGGCTATAGATTTCTTCTTTAGTGGAGCGGCCTCTTCTCTTGCTTTCTTTTCCATCTCATGGGTCTTTAAGTTCCCAATGAGACTAATGAGGTCCATCTCATCCTTGTCGTTCAATTCTTTCAAGGTGGTGGCCTTGATCTCCCATGATGTAGGAAGTGCCCGAATAACTTTTCGCACCTTTTGGTCATTGGAGATGTCATCACCTAAAGAAGAAAGAGCATTGGTGATTTTAGTAAATCTAGTAATCATACAATCAATAGATTCTTCATCAATCATTTTAAAGGATTCATATTGGGACCTTAAGAGATCTATCTTAGCTCTCTTAACTTGTGAAGTCCCCTCGTGTGTGACCAGTAAATGTTGCCAAATCTCATAGGCGGATTGGCAATGAATTACCCGTGTAAGGTCATCCTCATTCAAGGCGGTTAATAAGGAGTTTTGGGCCTTGGAGTTAGCCTCATATTCTCTAAAGGTGAAGTCGGTCCAAGTGCTCTCATCACTATCGGGTACAACATAGGGTTGGTCAAGGATTTAGCAACTAAGCTACCTAAGGATTGCAAAAAGATAGTCATCCTAACCTTCCAAATAGGAAAATTAAGTCCATTAAATTTAGGAGGGGTTTTGATGTTATCGGCCATGTTTACTAGTGAATGAATGTAAGAATGCAAATGTTGATTAGCAAGTTTTAAGGATCTCTCTATGGATGTTAAGCCAAAACTTAGAGTCCAAGCTCTGATACCAATTGAAAATCACCTAGAGGGGGGTGAATAGGTGATAATGCTAATCAATGCACAATTTAAAATATGATGCAACAATCGCCCAAAACAAGACTAAGAGTCGAATACCCCGTAAAGGGTTCTGAACTCCTTCCTCCTGATTCCTCTTGAAATGAGTTAGAGGTGCGCAATGCAACCTTGTTGTATGGGACTATGATTGACAAGATGAATGAAAACAAATGAATCTTGAAATAAAGATAGAGAGCAAGTAATAAGAGCAATGAAAGTAAAGCAAGAATCAAGTGCAAGTAAACCAAAACGCAAACACCGAGAATTGTTATCGAGGTTCGAGCATCCAGCTCTACTTTCCCGCCTTCCCCAGAAGGATTCCAACCACTTCCACTATCACAAAGATGTTACAAATTCACCGGAGTACCCACTCCACAATCTCAAGTACAAGCAATCTCTTAGTAGTCAAAAGACCACAAACTCTCTCTTGCAAAATTCTCTTCCCTTACAAAGGTCCTTAGAGAACAATGAGTAGGAATGAAGCTCTTGTGTGTGAAGAAAAAGAAATCAGAGAGTTCTTGAAAACACTTCAGAAAATGAGAGAGAATTTCAGCACAAAAACCAAGAAATCAAGCTCTTTTGAATGCCTTAAACTTTTAAAACTTTTGCAAATTTTTCTTGTAATCAACCTCTCCCCAAACACCCCTATTTATAGTAGAGGGTTAGGGTTTGAAGATAAAACTCACTTAAGGCTAATTAGAAATTATTAGGATCAGTAATGACATTTAAACCCTTATTAGAGAGAAAAAGACAAAATAAATCAGCCTTAAAATTATAGCCGTTACTGTTCAAACGGCTATTCCGGTCGACCGGTCGGTCGACCGAAATACAAAAATAAGAGTCGTTGCAGGCTCTCGGTCGACCGTCCGGTCGACCGAAAAATACAGAGAGCAAAGGTCTTGCAGTCAGGCAGGCGTCGGTCGACCGCCCGGTCGACCGTGAAACGTGCACACGGATACGCACTGCTGCCAGAACCTCAGTCGACTGGGACGGTCGACCGACTTAACCTGGCACAGTGTCGGTCGGCCGGTCAGGTCAAAAGTCAAGATTGAAATGGAATTTTGAAGGGAATTTAAAATTAAACAAAATAGTTTTGAATAGAGGTATGCATAAACATAAAAATGAGTTTGAAGGCTGAAGATTGTATACAAACTATTTTTGTACATATTATAGGAAATATTTTTGGAAACAAGATGTGCGCAAAAACGTGTGTGATAGAGCTTCAAACCTATTCACTATTCTTTAACAAAACTCTAAACTAAAAACAAATCTAATGATTTATCTTGAGCAATCTTGAAGTCTTGAGCCATGCAATGCTTTAGCTAGAGCCTTCTCTTCTAAGTTCCTTTCTTGATGTGCTATAAGCCTTTATTGCTCCATGAACCTAGAAAGTCTTGCAAAAGCTAGCAATGGTCTCCAAATATGGTACTAACCTGAAACTTATCTTAAACAAACTAATTAGTACCAAATAGCTCTTATTTGTTTGTTATCATCAAAACTCTAAACAAATGGAGAGTGTAACCTTTTGGGCCAACAGGTAGTTGTTAGAAATTGACTCTTGCCAAATTAGCGTCTAAGGTTGGGGATTGAGGGGTGAAACCCTGAAGGCTAATGATTTGGCATAATT